>SNQN01000811.1:82126-121039 GCA_008642245.1 Bassia scoparia | reverse complement strand
TACTACCAATTTGACGATAGTAACATCATGTGACATGCACCTAATTGAATCTCTTAATTACATCAACAATACACATATCACAGCTACACTCACAAATGATAATTTCTCCGAAATAAGGTGCTAGCATCATCATGAATAATAGATTTCAGGTCATGAGAGAGAGATGAGGGAAAGAGAAGGGGACTTCAACTAGGAAAAATAAACTATGAACAAGAATTAAGATTGTGAACTAACCAATTCAGAAACAATAATTGGGAAAAATAAAGGGAAAGAATCAGTGAGTAATTTCAGAGTGTGAATTTTAGATTGAGAAATGGTGAAGGTTGTATTAAAAGAGAAGAGAAGGATTAAATGGGGAAATGGGAGGGAAATCACTTTTAAAATGGTAAAGTACAAGAACAGCTATGTTGAGGGAAAAAAAAACGAATTTTGCCATAAAACCACAACACGTGCAGTGCACGTGACATTTAATGGTCGGAAACAATCAGTCAACGCCTGAAAACCAGTAAGGTATAGTCAACATCAGAATTGAAAGTTAAGGTATGTTAGTCAAGAATTTCTAATGAGTAGTATTTGCAAAAAAAGTGTTAACTAGAGGGTATTGGACAAAAAATCCTTAATAAATGCTATGAGAGGAAACTTTGGGAGGGAAAAATTGGAAAGTGGGTTTGCTTTAGTACTAAATAAATAATAGATTGTTCCCTTCCACTTTAAGATAAATCCAAATATGTACAATTTCATTCGATGTTGAGAGTGAGTGATAACTCAAGTAATTAATTCCTCCTGAATTCGGGAGATTTTGGGATCGATTCTCATCTCCGCCCTATTACTCTCCAACATCAAAATACCATTTTGCGGTCAAATTTAATAACAATATATGTCATCACTTATTTGATTCCCCAAAAAATCAATTTTATCATTAGCCATGTCTTCAATCTTTCTCTTGTTGCTCAAAAATGGACTTTTTTCTCTTTCTCCATTCTTCTCTTTTCTAAAGATCAAAGTTAATCGAATATCATTATAAGTTTATAACACCAAAATTATACTTCATATTAGCTTAATTACCATATGATGTACCACAAGTCCATACGAATTTTAACATTATTTTAAAAACATCACAAAGACAATTTTATTTCCCTGATTGGAGTTATTATGTCAAATTTACAATAAATAATCACCCGCATGTGAGTATCAAAGTATGTGATATGTCCACAAATTTACTTGACAAAACAGACCAGACCGAGGTCCCGAGCTACTGACACAAATTAAACAGTCACCAAACTACACAATCCGAACCCAACAGGCCGAGTTCATGGCACCTACGTCTAACCCAAACACGGGTGYCATGACATCGACGTCTAACGCAAACGCTGWACGATTTTATATTATAGGGGTTATGGGACTGTGGCGATGGTGATGAGATTGCAGTAGCCACTAGGGTGGCAGTCGGAGTTGGAATGGGTTGAGGTAAGTGGTTGTTGTGATATGGGTATTTTGAGAAAAGCATTGGTGAAAATGGAGCGAATTTAAGTAATATGGGACGAGAAATAACAATACCCATGAGTCCATAACATACGATATGTATTACACTTTTTGTAACATATGGTATGTATAATGTATTTACCAATTAGCATTACCAATCATTACACCAATATTCACAAATGGAAATGCTCGAAGAAAAATAACGAAAATTCAAAACAAATTTAAATTTAATGAAATGATATTGCACTAGTTCACAAAGAAAACACAATGCTAAATTACAGTAGTATGATTGAAGTGGTTGTTCTACCAAAAGACTATTGAGCGTTACAAATTAAACTAGTTGACGAGGGAGTTCAACCCAAAGAGGCGGAGTTACAAAACTGAATTGTGAAGGACCTTTGTACACCGGATCTACCATTGCATTTTCGTCTAAACTATATATACCCATATCGTTCCCTCCTCCGCCCAAGTGCTGGTTAAGGCTATAATATTCTAAAACRTCGTCGTTAAAATAAATCGAATTAGGTCTACAACCGCGTCCRTTTGATGGAGAKGCGTCGACAAAGAAAGTAGAGTTTTGACCTATAAACAATGCCCGGTTTCCTATATCCTTGACCTCWGTAAGTTTTCCATTGTCGATGTTCAGCTCAAATAATTGAAAAGATTCAGTGTAATACCCATCAGRGSCATCAGCACCCTCGTCTAATTCTTCGACCTTCCTTCGTACCACCAACAATGAGCTTGTCCCTGAAGGCGCTATGTAATACCTAGCATAATCACGGGTGGAAACGCCTACTGATGTTAGATTCGCAAGAATTTGCGGTCGATTTGTTGACAAAAGTCACAACTTGTGTATATATATTAATGGCGTAGATATGCCCCCTAAAAAAGCAGGCATCGTCGACTTGAACGTTGGCAAAGGATTCATCCGTATCGGGTTGAATCCATCGTTGTTGGCCGGGCCTCCAGAAGGCGAGATGCTTACGGGAATCAAATATGATAGCAACCTGAAAATCATCGCGAGCGACGAAGAAGAGCGGCCTACTAGAGAACACAAACTTGTGAAACCGGTACAATAAAATAATCTTGCCAGTCATCACCGCCCATAAATTGAATTTGAGGAATGTTGGGGGGTTGATGATGCTTCCGGTGAAAGGATCGTAAAAAGTGAACAGAGCTCTCTTCAATGCTGACACCAATCAGCCATCCTTTTGAAGAGAAATACTTGCGGTTATCGAAAGGGTCGTGGTCGTACGGAGGCAGGTCGATCTTGAGGAACATGCCCTTGGAAAGGCTGTAGAAACGGCGGTACGAAGTGTCGGGAGAATCAACGAGCATCAACCATGGGAGTTGGGTGTTGTTGGAAGGACGAAAATTCGTATAATCAACACCCTTGATTTCAGATCTCCAAAGAGAACAAACTTTTCCAAAATTTTCGACATCGTCTAAATCGTCGAGATGTTCTGCTGCGATTTTTCTAGCAACTCCTGCAGGAAGAATATCGCTGAAATCTGCCATGGATTTATGCAAAGTAGGTTATGGCGACAAGATGTGAATTTATAAGGGGTTTACTTTGGACTTACCGAAATAAAAACTGTAAATTTGTATAGAGTTGCATCAAAAAAAATTTGTATAGAGTTTAGATAGAGTAGTTTTTTTATAGAAAGATAGATAGGTACGGAGTAGTTCATAATACGGAGTATAATATATTAATATCACTAGATTTAATTACGGGCGATGCCCGTGTTATAACATAACAGCATTCAAGATATATGAGAATTTCTTACGAATAATGTAGTAAATCAAAAGAAATTGTAAAATTTAAATGACTGTAATTTTAAATTTCGAATTTTACGATTCGTTACTAAAAGTGTTTTGTGTTTGCAATTTAGTTAAGGGAAAACTTTATATGACTGTAAATTGCAATTTTTTCTTTTACAAATTAAAATAATTTTTTCCAATTTTTTTTTTTTTGCAAAAAAAAAAAGTGTACTTAATTATAATTTCTTTGATTTTCTAGGAGCATTTATTATTTACTTGTGTATGTAATATATGAGAATTAAAGGGAAAAAATGACATCATTAGTCATTTTGGAGGGAAATGTTTTCATAAGAGAATGATATGTGGCATTGTATGACATCAGCATATTCTGTTTTAGTAATTAGTTACTAGTAATTATGTGAACGCGATGCGTGCTTGACCTATGGAAATTACGATTGATTAAAAATAATTTTATAGTATGTATTTAATTCAAAAGTTAAAGAAATATTTGATATATTAATATATATCTAATAATTAGTCATACGATTTATTTTGATTATAATTAATTTGTATCTAACTCACTTGCCCATATTCCATATACGGAGTATATGTTTTAATTCAATTTTGAATAATGGTCATAGTTTTGAATTTTTTCACTAATTAATTAAGTCATATAATAAATGYATTATTTATTTTGGTTAATTCATAATTTTTTATATTAACACCTTAAGGGTATCAAAGTCTTTTAGTCTCATCAATTCATTAAGGGTACCATCGTATTTTAAGATGGGGGACACTATCTTCCTCCCCCCTTCCCTTATATAATAGAGATAGATATCATACAAGCATGCCCGTATAATGTTGGACAGTTTGAGTCTTTGAGATATACTCGTAGTAGTTGGTGTGAAAAATAAGGGATTTTAGATCAAGCGTATCATAAAAGCAGGCCCAAGTAGAAAACCTCGGTATTATTATACAACGCCTATATAATACAACCCTTCCCATATGCACCGTTCCCCCACCCCAACATCCCGGCAGCTTTTGAATCAGCCGACTTCACTATCCTTCTAAACAAACATGTCTTTGAAATTACATTAGTATAATACYCGTACGATGCACGACTTATAAAATTTAATATATTATTAAGACTATTTTTTAAAAAAATCTATTAATCCGTATAATTTATGATTAGGAAATTGGGAACTGAACTGAGTTGAATTGATCTGAACTAAATTGATGTATCATATGAAAGAAATCCAAAGAAATAGGGTCTTATGCTACAAACATAACTTGTTAAACACAAAAATAAATATTTGCGAATGGTCTTATTTGGACAAAAGCGTACCAAGGCTCTGTTTTCGTCAACTTATCAATAAGATTAGTTTAGTTTAGTACCAACTTATTACCAATAAGTTCAGTTCAGCAAAAATTAGTTGACGAAAACATGACATTAGCTAGAAATACAAATCATAAGTTCATAACCATAAAGTTATGTTTTGTAACCAAGGGCAGTAATTGTGCAATCATACACCAACCTCAAATGGTTAAGAGTTAAGACCACCAACAATTTAGAAAATTTAAGAGGGGTATCCAAATGAATTTTCAAAAATACAATAGTATCTTCTCAATCCTATACGATGATCGTATGCAATTATGCATGAATGATGTGGGACTCTGATTTCCGTCCTAAAAGGATACTTGTATTGTAGGAGCAATATGAAAAGTTTCTCAAAGAGATGATTCAATTCAGAGAAAAAGAATTGTTCTTCCAAGTTGGTCTAATTTCATAATTGTCAACAAGTCAAATGCTTAATTAAATGGATTCTAGAGGGAAAATTGTGACTTTGAATTTGAATGACAAAGGGATTTTAGAGAGAAATTGTATTTTAGATTTGACTTTATTAGGGTCTCTAAAGTGTCTAGGGGACAGGTTAATTTGGCTCATGTACTAGCTGTCAAAGCTAGGAAAGGGCGATAATTTGTTTTGTGGTGTGTTATCCATTGCCAAAAAAAAAACAATAAAAATTCCCACCAAATGCCCCGACAATACGTGGAGTGGGAATTTTTGGGACCACAAAAGGACAAACTTTTGTCCTCACCCATTTTCCCACCAAAAACTTTTGGGTTATCACATGTCATTATACTAATTATCATTAAAGTTATTTAGTAAGTTAAGCGTCACTAATACAAATTTTGCTATTTTTGCTTGACGAATGGAGTAATATATCTAATGAGAAGGGATAATTTAAACCAGGAATAATAAGCAATGATCTCACCCCTCAATTTAGAATGGATGGCTTAGATTAAATCCTTCATTAATTAAACCCAAAAAATATAAAACCATCTACTTCGTATTGAAATTTCTTTTACTTGTATTTTTTTAAACTTCACGTTTTTCTATTATCACAAATCACAATCCCTTTCCTCCGATCCTTCTTGTTCTCATTTCTCACTCCTCCAGATTCTCACTCACAATTATTTGCTACAATTTTGTCGCTTTAATTTCTCATTTCGTAGCGTTAACACGATTAGGAAAGATGAAGACATAAAATGAGTCAACGACCTAGAAGTACACTGTCCAACCTCCAAACACGACACAACAAAAGCACAAGCATGAGCGGACAACTTGACCCATCGTCATATTTTCTCATTGACACTAGTCTAGTGAAGACACACCATGACACCATCGTGGCGTTCCACTTTGACACTTAACCTAACACGATCCAACTATAAAACACGATACAATTAGAGCACAAGCATGAGCGGAAGACTTGACCCATCACCATATTTTCTTATAGAGTATAGACTGTCTCTTATACACATCTAGATGTGTATAAGAGACAGACCTAACACGATCCAACTATAAAACACGATACAATTAGAGCACAAGCATGAGCGGAAGACTTGACCCATCACCATATTTTCTTATAGAGTATAGAYACTGGTCCAGTGATTAGTGAAGTCACACCATAACACTTAACACTACTTTTGCACTTCATATTATTGACTCATACGCACAATAACAAAGAAAGACCAGAACAACACAAGACATCTTCTTCAACATCAATGGATCATCGAAAAAGGAGCAGAGAGGAGAGAGAAAGAGTAGGCGGCGTCGCCAACGACCCACCACCAAGATCCGCCGGAAGGCCACTCCCTCCTCCGCCGCCACTTCCGTTCCGGGGCCCACCTGGTCCCCCTCATCCTCGTGCCCGCCCTCAACCCGTCGACCGCGAAAAGGTACTTCCTTCCTCCTCCTCCTCCTCCTCCTCCTCCTCTTCTTCAATTCTTTACATCCTATCTTCTTCTTTTCTTCTGTTAATCATTGTTTTTGGCCCCAATTTTGAATGTYACGATATTGAATTCGGAATTCCTGAATTTAGGGTTTAGGGTAGGGTTTTGGGCCTGATTTTCTCAACCCTTTTTTCGGCTTATTTGGACTGCTKGTTGCTACCGGCTGTTGAGATTAGTTTGTAGTTTTTATGGATTTGTTATTAATTTTTAGGTTTAGGTTTCAATTCTTTTGGCAGTTTTTCAGTAATTTGGAGACCTTCATAATTGTTGCTGAAGTATAATGTACTGCTTGAAATACATATATCTTGCTGAATTCACCTTGAAGTCGGAATTTTGCTGATGTTTGAATGTTGTTTAGTTGCTGAATTCACCTTGAAGTGGGAATTTTGTGGCTAAGAGTAAGAGGGCATATTTCCCCTATTTTGAAATTTAGGTTTTCTCCATAGGCTCATTCTACTGGGTTGGCTATGTTGCTGAGCCATCGAGCATTTGTTTTGGCAGTGTGTGTGAGATACTAACACTATGTTTGGATACCAAAAGATTATGAAAGGAAGGGGAGGGGGAGAGGAATTTTATGGTCCATTTTCCCTCCAAATGTCTCCAAATTTGAAGGGATTGAACTCATTGAACTCATTGAACTCATTGAACTATTAAAGGCAGAGGGAAAATGGATCCCTCCCTCTCTCTCCCTTTCTTTCGCCCAAACATTTTCCCAAACAAGGGAACATGTCCTCCTCCCTTTCCTTCCATTTTCTTCTATCCGAACATAGGGTAACTTGGGCAAGTGTTGCAATGGTTAAACGCAAGGCATTGCTATGATTCTTAACTCCCTTTGTTGTTGAGGAGTGTGGGTGGGTGGGGGCATTCTTTCTTCTTTCTGGCTTTCTGTTCTGTTTATGCTGAGAGCTAAAGGATCTTGGGAACTTTTTATACCTAGCCGACAATTAATTTGAGGCATTCTACTTAGCTAGTTTTTGCTATGCAATTCATTCATCTCATGTCCTGATTATGTGTTGAATTAGTTATCTTTATTTCTAATGCTGTATATTGAAGTATTTCTGATTAGAATTCGATTTATGTTAATCGGGAAGGAATCAAATCAATGAAAACTAGAGTGGTGGTCTGCATATATCTCAATCTTATTGTGTATTTTATATCTTTGTGTAACATGACAGGACTTGTGGAAATAGGGTAATAATCCACTTCTCTCTTCATGACTCTATGAAAAATGAGCCTTACTTCTCTTCATATATAACTATAAGTAATGCTGCTGTTGGACATGCAAATTCATTGTTTTTTGTATTCTCTTTGTGGAAAATGTCAAGAGCAAATAGATATCTCCATCACCTGTTCCCTTTCCTGTTTTTAGCTCATCTGTGTTCCAGATAATGTATTTAAATTTTCAACTAATGCCCTACTTTTTGAGGATTCTAGAAGTGGTTTGTTTATGAGATTTTTGAGAATTACTAAGTTGATTTTTGGTTGTTTGGTGATACAGACTTGTCCATTGTTGCTTCGGGTTTTCACTAAGGTAAGTTAAATTCCTTCTGCGTCAAATTTTATTCTAACTTTTGTGGCTTGGATATATTGTGCTTTGTGCATCTGGATATAAGTATTTTAAATATGGAGTATATTTCAGTTGTTTTCATAAAATCTTTGTGCTGATATTTTTCATTGCAATATTTTGTGGATATCATGTTACATGAACTTGAAGCAATTCTTAGGGCTTTTATAGATATGTTTAAAAAGGAATCCATCGTAAATGTGAATTAGGAAGTAGGTTGAAATGGAATAAACTAATTAGATAATCTCTGAATCACGATATTTACCTCTGGAATTCTGGATCTTCCATTGTTGGCCTCTCCATTATGTGCACTGGTTCAAGTCCAATAAAGAGCAGTTTAGATGGAAGAATGGAAGTTGTTAATTAGGTTTTAGATGGTTCTACTTTAGAGTTTAGAGTACATAATTCAATGAGGGAACCCTACCCGAAACTATTGTATTCTTCGGTTTTAGTCCTTTCAGGTGGTAGGTCTCAATAGTCAATATCGTATCTGAAACCCTTTTCATGGGACAATTTCAGTGCTTCGTGTTTGGCAAGATCTTGCTATCTGTTTATAAAATGTTTTCAGATCTGGAAGGTGCTTGCATTACTGGTGATGATCTCATTACATGAATGGAGAATATTGCAGAATGAGTTGTTGGGATCATTAA
The DNA here is from genome assembly GCA_008642245.1 of Bassia scoparia. Lineage (NCBI taxonomy): Eukaryota > Viridiplantae > Streptophyta > Magnoliopsida > Caryophyllales > Amaranthaceae > Bassia > Bassia scoparia. Next base: position 112,288 of record SNQN01000811.1, on the reverse strand, counting down.
AAATGTCAGATGAGAATAGGACTGGGATTATATAGGGTTGATAGAGACATTGGTATGCCCTGCAGTTTTATTGTTGCTTTGAGTCTGTGACATGCCTGGCACTACAAATTTCTACATACATCTACATGACTACATTTCTTCCGTTGAAGCTCTTGTCAGATTCCTTGCTCTTAAGTCACATCTGAAATTCTTGTCRGATTCTTTGTTCTTCATAATCCTTTCCTCTCCCTGTTTGTTATTATTTATAGGACTCGCTAACTACTTGCTTGTTAAAATACCAATACTACCCTTTCTTATGAGGTTGATCCATGTCACCTTCCTAAATTTTTWTTTTTTTTWAAAAAAAAAAATCTGGTATTGCAATAGTAATAACCAGATGTTAATAATTGTGCTATTAGTGTGTATAATTGTATCAGTATGTATTTCTTGGTTTGTCCAACACTAGGCAGAGATTCAGTTAAATCTCATTTTGCATATTATCTAGATTGGAGGTCACCATACTCAAGAAGATTTTTCAGTGAGAGGCAAGGAACCCAAGGACGAGGTTCAAATATATACTTGGATGGATGCTACACTTAGAGAGTTGACTGATCTGGTTTGTATGCCAACCTCTATTTAGCATATCCGCTTTTCAATTTATCTTCTGCRATTCYGCACCGCAATCCACAGATTTCATGTGTGTGGTACTGATTGTTGCTACTTTAGGTTAAAGAAGTATCTCCAGCTGCTAGAAGACGAGATGCAAAGTTGTCATTTGCAGTTGTATATCCTGATAAAAATGGGCGCATGCAAGTAAAGAAGGTACCTTCTTGAATTCTCTATTTAGATCAAACCCCCCCCACCCCCACCACCACCACACACAATCTGCGTGTCCCAAAGATATGAATCCGACCTAAGGTTTGGACTACTTTACAACCTATGTTCATGCTATATAGGTAGGCGAAACATTATCGAATGCAAATAAGAGGCGCCTAGATGACAACAAGGCCTTGGCTGAGATATACTTCCAGGTAAATATTTATTATCCAACAACTATTGTGAAAGTTTCAAATGGATCTTCTAAAACTAAAATACTCTGCATAAAGATTCTTGGTATTTTTTTTAACATGAAGCTGATTTCTTGTATAGATTGGAGATTACTTGGATGTTTCAATTGAGTAGAGCAGGAATGGCTTCAGATGGGTCATGTTACAAAGGCATTCTGTCAGCCGGGTGTACTAGTACTACTATACGCATAGTTGAGATGAGGTTACRTTGCTATGTATGAAAATTGGCATGTAGAGTAGCAGGCTAGCAGCTTGACTTCAAAGCATAGTTGTCAACWTGTCATGCTTGCAAATCTTCATATTTCAGCTTATAGTAGCAGAGTGATTTTAAAAGTAGGAATTGTGCTGATTTCTTGTACCCTCATTTTCAACTGTTAAGGTTAACTTGATACTCTTTGCAAGGATATTTGTACTTTTACGAGGGAATGCGAGAATATGTCAATTGTATCTGCGTAGAGTCTGCTGAAAATGCACTTCAATGGCCTGCGTAGAGTCTGCACTTCGTTGTCCCAAAAGATGGTAAACACTATTACGAAGTGCTTTGTAYTAGAAATAGTTGGCAAGGAAATCTCGAGTTCCAACAATCTACTTCATTAAATCTCAATAATCTATAATCGTGAAGCGATCGAAATGCATACTGCATATTTTTGGCTCATGCACAATCAAATTAAATCATAACAGGGTTAATCAAAATAGGCATTGTCAAATAAATAAATAAAATAAAATTTTCTGTTACATGATGAACTCATTTGAGATTTTGAGTATTTGAGTACTATGTAATAGTGTTGGTGTTTGACTTCAACTAGTGGTACACGGCGCGCGCACGCGAGTCGTGTTCCACGCGAACATATTGTACGAAAAATATGTTAATTTATATATACGATTAACTATTTTCATTATCTAATTTACGGAGTAATTTTTTAGTTGAAATGACAAGTATAATACTTTCATTTTAGTTTGTAACACCATAGACGTACAAATCGACCAATCAAACATGTTTTATTCACATAATCTAAATGCATAAAGGTGGGATAATTTAATAAAATTGTTATTTCTCTTTGAAAGTTGTCTAAGTTTTTAATTTTTTATATGGCTTATTAAGAAGGTTGAATGACAAATAGAACCAAAACCTAGGTAATTATGTGAAYCAAAACCCAAATAGTGAAATCAAAACAGAGAGGGATTGCCCTTATTTTTTTGGGATTTTTTACAAAATACTCCAAGATATTGGGTTTTCTACGCTATACCCCTCCAAATTTATGCCCTTTAATTTCAGGTTTGTTATACGCACTAAGTTGAGCCCAAGTTACCAAAATTGGCTCTCGTGACATGCTGCGAGTTTGTCAATTAATTTTATAAATTGTTCACGAATGGTATATGTATGTCTAATTAATATACCACACATTTAATTTTAAGTTGGTCTCAACTCATCGTATTATGTGAAATTTGACTTACAAGCAAGTATGTCTCATGTTTATAATATGCATGATATAACTGGTTGTATTATAACACTCGCTAGTCGTTAGAAATATATAATCGGATATCTGTATCACAATTATCAAAACACATGGGTGTAATAATACAATCCTAGCAACAGTTGTCATTTTTTTTCAATACGATGATTTCTCAAGTATGATTAACCAAAGAATAGTAAATTTTCATTAAAATAGTTACAAGTATGAACCAAAGTATATTAAAATTGATACTCTCTTTTACAAAGGTGTTGTATCAAACATACAAGGCGTACCCTAATTAAACTGTAACAATCAATTCCAAGCTGCCTTAATCAAGATAGAGATTCCATCAATTAAACTAAGAATTAAGAATCAATCAAAAAGCACGCGTTTATTGTAAGCAAAAGTGTGTACTGCATTGACATAGGATGCACAGCTACACATTCACCCGTAAAGACCCCACTGATATATTTGATACATGGTTTAGCCTATCATACAAAGCTCTCCTCAAGCTGTCCTTCAGAAAGAGGTTTTGAGAGCTGTTACATGATTTCCCAATGGTGAATGAAGAAACATAAACAGGTTGAAGTAGGTAGGAAAGCAGAGCACCTGTTAAGAAAGTCAAAATCAAAGACCCCAAATGCCAAATAAAATTGCTTGTACTTACAAGGAATAGAACAACAATTAAGTTAATGATTGTTTTATTGGTAAACAAATTTTTAGTCTCATGAACTCATATCTCTAAAGGCCTAATACGGTGCTTCTAATATCGTCTTATACAAACTATATTTTTTTTACATTCTTTTATTTTTTAAAAGCACAGAGTGCAATCTTGTCATTTCCTTCAACATATAGTTATTTGTTCTGCAACATGTTTTTTCACAATTTATAACTCCAAAGAAAAATAGAACACTAAATTACTCATTGCTTTCTTTAAAAGATCTTTAAATACATTCAAGACCTTAACAGTGTTTGACCTTGGGTTCCAACAACATTCCAACGTGCTAATTTGACTGAACAGCTAACAGAAGTTGTGGCACCACAACCAAGCTTCCTTTGAACTAAGCCCTTGGAAAGTCACCTGCATATGAAATCACCAGTGCATAATTACAAACTTAGAATTGAAATTAGATGTTGCAGTTTCAAATTAGTGTTTTGCACGTTTTTGATATGACAAAAACTCTTGCACTTAAACATTCATCAAACGGAAGAGGATTTCATCAGCCTATTACTGAGCATAACAAAATCTTCCTACTAATCTATCTATATATCTATATACTAATACTAAAGCAATCCCCACCTTTCTTTTTTCCCTCTCAAATTTCCCTCCCAACTCCCCTTAGTTAATGATTAAATTAAAAAAATGAAAAAATATTAATAATGATGATAATTTATTAAATGTTCTTTGGAAATATAAGGTTGAACTCTAAATTTTGAATACTTTTATTTTTTAAAATCAAGTTTTAATTTGGATAATTTAAAATTTGTTTTAAAATCGAGCATTCGATTGGAAATTATCGTGCAACTTAATTATAGCCGCCTAACCCCAAGAGCCACCTAATATTTAACACTAATCAAATATAAACCTTACAAACTTTATTTGGTTGTAAATTGTAATGTTTCTCTTGGTCCACATCACGAAAAATCCATCGGAGAATATTATTCTGAGATAATGTACTTGTGGGGGCAATTTGCAGCAACACATCCTTGCCACTGACCTGCTCAATCCTCTTTGAAAGGACATTTGACTGATCCTGAAAGACAACAAATGGAATGCATAAGATATAAAACCATAGTGAATAGAGAATTTACATCTGCACTTATACAGTATCAACATATCACATGTAATAAAAAAAATACTTACCCCCTTAATCAAAGCAGCTATCTGTTCAACATTCATGTTAAGGATCTGCTCAGCTTGCTGGCAAAATGTAGTGACCTTGAGAGTTCCCGTTCCATCAGTTACGTAGGCATTCATTAGCACCCTGCATACAGCGATTGAGTCACATCTTCAAAACATGTAAAGCTCGTTTTATTACTTTTTCCATGTATAACATGGACCTAATCTCACCTTGTAGAGGCTATAACCGATCCATTGTTACAACCAGAAGTCCAGGACACACAAACTTTTGCCCGATTTTTCCAGTGGCATCTTTGCATCCACAGCTACTACATCCTACGTAGTAGAATATATCTTTTGGCGCAACATTAACAAGATGTGCTTTTATCCAGAATTTTTCGTCTGACCAAATGCTTGTTGCCTATATATCAAGCAATACATGTGAATGAAATCAATATCATTTTAATAAACAATATTGACTCACTGCATGCTTTAACTAAACAACAATATCAGCATGATAAAATGGTAAAGGCTTAACACCATCCACTATATTACTTTGGACAAACATTGTAAAGGCTAAGATAAACAATGTAAGCTTGGAGACTTATTATAGAGATGGTAATATCATTCGTAAAAACATGTCAGGGCGGTAAAGATATAAAAAAAGATGCCTTAAGCAAACAAGCAAATAAATAAACAAGTATATGCTAATMTGCATGATGTTTCATACACTTTACTTGAAGTGTGAACCTTCACGAACCGTCATATTGATATACTTAAGAGAACTAATCCAATAAAGAAGAAATAGGGTGGATCCATGAAACAAAAAAATGTGTCGTTTATAAAGAATGTCAATGCGAGCCATAAATTGTTGTTAAATAGGTCATAGCAGTGCTTGAAAGACTCTAAGCAACAATTTGGACCAGTACATGGTGGTTTTGTGTAACCAAATATTAGTTTATGGTTAAAGCTACACTCAACTTGGAACAAACATCATATCACACAGCAATAGGTGGAAAAAAATATTGTGATCAATATAGGTGCTATGCTAGAGGATCACAGTGACGGATAGAAAGTCCGCCAGGTTTTTTTCCCGCGCAAAGATAATATTAACAAAGTCACAAATTTGAGAAAGAAAAAGGTTATGTACCATCTTGAACATTCTTATCTTCATTTTCAATTATTTTCACCGGAAACTGACATGTTTTGGTAAAAGAAATGAGTTAGAGATAATCAGCTACCTATGTTTCTTAAGTAGTATTATGGAGCACCAAAGGTTTCAGTTCGTATTTTGCTTTGGTGAAGGGTGGAGAGGTTTATTCAGACAGCTTTAGTAAAACCTACCCATAATTTTCATTGTTTAGAAAATGGCTCTTACTGCAACTTGATATCGGTTAGAAATAAAAAGTTATACGGAGTATCTTTTATTTTTCTCTCTGGTTTCGTCAAAAGAAAGGAGAACCTCTGACCTTCTAAAAGCTACAGAATAAAAAACCTCGAAAGTCTTTCTGTAAGATCTAGTCCCACTCATCCATATTACTCATCCATATTATGCACAGACAGATATTGAGTCTCCCATTCAAACAGATAATATGACGGCAGACTAACAAAGTCTAATCTTAGCTTGCAGTTATTACCCAATACCCAAGCAGGGGGATGACATGGATATCATCATGCTGTTATGACATTGCCATTAGATTCCCGTCGAATCTGCTAAATGAAACAAAAAAAATGGCACCCAACTTCCAATAAACAGAATGCTGCTGTTTCATGACTGATTACAGGATATATTCACTCAATACCCCAAAATATTCACGGTTACTGTTATAGCTTAAAGCCTTATACTAAATCACACTTTTCTCTTTTATCCTCAAGCTTAAACACTTCCCTTCATTACATTTTCCTCTTTATTTACACCTACATTTCTTAGTTTCCATGTATTAGCTATTCTTAACCACTTAGCAGAGTACAAGTGTGAAGTTTGATTTGGGACAGGGTGCATGACTGAAAACAAAGGAACAAAAATAGAGGATGCATTTTCCTCTGATCTTTGTTTCTTATTTCTTTGCTAAGCTGTGGTGCTTTTAATCTTCTATTCCAAGTTCCATCTACAGCAGAAAAATTATCACACAAGAGATGGTTACAGGACACAACGGTCGGTCAGTCACAGACTCACAGGTCACCAATGTCATCAATAGCGGGGCATTCACACCAGAAAATTAAAATACACGAAGGCATCAGTTTAGACTCAATTAGATAACTCATGGAGTTCAAAGTTAGTGACAATTTTTAATGCTTAATGTATACCTCCCTTTCACCTTGAGAAATGAAAACTAAATTCAACATTAAATACCTCATAAAACACAATTCACGAATTCAAATAGAAAAAAAAACTAACCACGTTCCCAAAATCTACCGAAAAATTCATACCAAAAACAAATGAATATTCGTGAATTCTGTCGGCTAAATAACACAAAACGGCAAAAAAGAAAAAAATGCAAAACTAACGCATAGAAATCACATTACCAAAAAAAAGAAGTGAAATCATGATGGCATTACCAATCCAGAACGGCAAACGTAGACATTATCAGTAAGCTGGGTATCTTGTCCGATGCACGATTGGCAACATAAACACCTACTTAACGCAAAAACAATATAACAAACAAAAATTAGCTCAATCAATTTGATTTCGAACTTGCTAAAACCCTAAAATCATCAACTTAATTTCAATCCCAAATTCGAAATTGAATGATTCCCAATTCAATTGATGCAAATTGAACATTTGGGTCAATTTTAGAATGAAGAATAGTTTTTTGGAAATGAAATTACCAGTGCTAGTACGAGAATCAGCGCCAAGAACAACACCATCTTTGTAAGAGACACCAACAATGGTGGTTCCCATGGAATGAGGGGCGTTGAAATCGAGATTCTTATCCATCTTAGTGTGCTGTTGAGAGATAATCAGAGAGAGAGATTTGCAGTGATGATTCGCAAATTGTGAGCAAAAAATGAAAAGAGAGTGTAGATGAATGAGAAGTGAACTGACTTATTGAACAAGGCAAAAAAAAGCACCAGGAAAAGCAACATGGAGGTTTGTAGAGATTATGGGCTTGTTCGGGGTAGTTTTGTAAGTGATATGGAGGAGAGAGAAAGGAGAACCTGAGGGATCTTGACGGTGGTGGAAGCAGCAACGATACATTACTCACATTTTAGAATAAGGGGGGAAAGGGGGGATAAATATCGAGTTTCTGGATGTGGCATACTTTTGGCCAGTCTTCCCCGTCCGAATCTTGCAGTCTATCATCGAGCTCAGGGGTGGGATTCAGTATCACAAGTTTCGAGAGGGAGGTGAGGAAGCGCATTTCTTCTGGCAATGATCTGAGTTCATAGCAATTAGTAASAACGAGGGATTGAAGGGAGGTCAAGTACTGAATTTCCTTAGGCAGCATTGCATCTTCGATATCGTGTATTTCCAAGGAAGAAAGAGAGCCAAGAGATTTCCATGGTATCCCTTCTATGTTGTCTGTTAATGTGAGGACTTGTAGGTTGGTGAGATGCTCCATCCCCAACTTCTCCAATCCCTCGCAATCACAAATATCCAGATCTCGAAGAGAAGAGGCACAGCTTCCAAATGCCTCTCTGATTGTTCCCAAGTCTCCTATACCACTCAACATGATACATTCAGCGCTTCCTATAATCTCCCTGTTGACCCTAATGACTGTCTCTTATACACATCTAGATGTGTATAAGAGACAGCTTGTAGTTCTCTATTAGTCATCTTAAAGTCAACACTCCCTACCTATAGAATTGAAAATGCATGAACTATTAAAACCCAAGGAGAGAGGGATGCCTTGAACTCTGCCTATTTTGATCCAATTCGGCAGTTCTTCATGGACACCGTAGAGATACAGTTCTTTTACATGTGGGCATGGAGGAATGTGTGTCAACTTCTCGCACCCTTGAATCTTTAATYGACCGAGACGAGGAAACGAAGGGATGATAACAGCTTCCTTCTCCGTCCATGTTATGTCCCTCCACCATCCCTTGAAYGTTGGCATGTCGTCTAGCTCTAACGCCTCAAGAGCCGGGAAGAATTTCGTTGATGMAGATGGTGCATCGCTCTCTATGTACTCCACATTCTCCATACGATGGAGTTGAAGGTATTTGAGATGGCGAAGTTGACTCAGCGATGATGGTAGATTTCTCAACTCCTTGAAGTTGAACAACCCGATACTCACAAGCTCAGACGCCCAACTTGGCAGTCTGGTACCGCCGTAGTTCTCCACCCTCATCTCCTGAATTCGCCGGATGGAAAAGAACAGGCTCTCCAACAATGTCTCTTGACCTTCTTTGTGAACGGARACAATTTCACACCTTAACTTCAGAGACTTGACATTCACAATCACACGTTCATCATATGACTGGTCCGAGTTTGCATAATGACGAACGTGGAGATCACCTCTGAGGTTGTTATCGATAAGAGCTATCAAGTCTCCGAGCTTGCCCCTATTATGCTTCCAACCATCACCATCTTCATCTTCGTCTCCATCTTCATCTTCATCGTCAACTTCATCATCCCCACACACTATAAACATCGTTAGCGTGTGAAGACATGTTAGTGTACACATCCTTGCTGGGACATGAGTCAGCCTCCAACATCCGAATATATCCAACATCCTAAGGTTTACCAGTTTGTTTGTGTCCTCAGGSAACTCCTTCAGATTCTCACAGTAACGCAATCTTAAAGCTTGTAATTCGCGAAGCTCGGTGATCGATTCAGGAAGCATCTCCAAAACCTTATTATAAGACAGATCAAGGTACCTCAAGTTCAACAATTYTCCCATCCCTGCTGGCAGATGAGCCAAGCTGCAACATCCATTTAAATTCAAGACCCTGAGATTTACTAGTTTGCTCATATCCCCAGGCAACTCCTTAAGTTTGCTGCAATCGGCCAGTTTTAATGTTTGTAGATTGCGAAGCTTGGTGATCGATTTTGGGAGCATCACCAAATCATGATTAGCTGACAGATTAAGGTACCTCAGGTGTAGTAATTTTCCGAGTTTATCCGGTAGTGACAAAGATCGTNTATATCCAACATCCTAAGGTTTACCAGTTTGTTTGTGTCCTCAGGGAACTCCTTCAGATTCTCACAGTAACGCAATCTTAAAGCTTGTAATTCGCGAAGCTCGGTGATCGATTCAGGAAGCATCTCCAAAACCTTATTATAAGACAGATCAAGGTACCTCAAGTTCAACAATTYTCCCATCCCTGCTGGCAGATGAGCCAAGCTGCAACATCCATTTAAATTCAAGACCCTGAGATTTACTAGTTTGCTCATATCCCCAGGCAACTCCTTAAGTTTGCTGCAATCGGCCAGTTTTAATGTTTGTAGATTGCGAAGCTTGGTGATCGATTTTGGGAGCATCACCAAATCATGATTAGCTGACAGATTAAGGTACCTCAGGTGTAGTAATTTTCCGAGTTTATCCGGTAGTGACAAAGATCGTYGCAAATCCAATACCCTTAAACGTCTACACTTTGAAATAACAGCAACCTCATCACTAGTCAAGGATACAGAGTACTTCAAACAGGTACGCAAAATTTTTGTTGCATCATTACTTGAGCTAAACCATGTAGCCAGACCTTCATAGTTATCAATAAACAGATGACGAACTTTGCCTTCTAACTCGGATTTACAAGCTGTAAATGTCAGCGACTCTTTAGCYGCTGCTTTTCTAGCAAGCTCATGCATGAAATCATGCATTTTAAATGTAGCTTCACCAGAACCGTCGCCTTTCATGTCTTGGAAAAAACATCTATGCAGTAGTATTGATACATATTTTTCGCCTACATCTTCCATGCTCTCGTTTTTAGCAGTCGGAACAAGATATCCGTGTGCCATCCAAAGATGAATCAGCTCGGTTTTATCAATGAGATGGTCCTGAGGGAAGACTGAGCAAAAGCTAAAACAACTCTTYAACTCAGGGGTAAGGTGATAATAGCTAAACATCAGTGTTGGCATTATGCCATCCTCATCACCACACATTTTAGCTAAATCATTTCTCTTGAAGGACTCCCAAGTTGCTACGTCTTGATTTCGCAACAAACTGGCTATCACCCTTATGGAGAGAGGCACATTGGAACATTTCTTCACTATATCTTGTCCAATCTGAACAAGGCCTGCGACGGCRGTTTCGTCTTCCCTCTGTCCAAGTGATATTTCCTTGAACAATACCCAAGAATCCTCTGCTGATAGACCTGATAACTCATGGACCGGATAGTTCCCAATRGCTCCTGCAACCTTTTTGGAGCGGCTAGTCACCAAGATTCGAGTTCCCTTTCCACCTAAAATCAGGAAGTTTCTCAGCTCATCCCATTTTCTACCGTTCTCAGACCATACATCATCTAAAACAAGGAAAAACCTTTTCTGTTCTATCTTATCTCGGACAGATTTCTGCAGATCTTCGTATTCGAGCTCCCTCTTACCAATCATCTTACCCAGGATACTTTTTGTGTCAAAATTTTCAGATACACAAACCCAATACATATTTTCTTCACCAAAGGCCTTATTAATCCTATGATCATTAAACACGAGTTGGGCAAGGGCGGTTTTTCCCAACCCCCCGATCCCCACAATGGTCACAAAAGAAACCTTCATCTCCGAATCATCACTACCACCTCGTAACAGCAAATCGACAATAGCCTCCTTGTCTGCATCTCTCCCAATAATATTCTGTTCATAAACATATGAACAGGTATCCTCTCTACTCTTCACAGGCTGATACAGCTCACTAAACCCAAAATCCCTGTGGTTCTTAGCCAAGCTATCCAGCTTCTCCCTAAGCTTCYTAACCTCTTTCGACATGTTAACAGCGAATATCAGTTGGTTGTTTGAAGAGAAGAAACGACGTACCTTCTTTAATATCTTCTGATCCGGCATTATTTTCAATTCRTCGAATAGATCATCGGCACCGTACACAGCTTCCTTGAGGTTCTCCACCCAGTGTTGGCCTTCGACTGTGAGCTCCTGGCACTTGGAGTCAGCATCCAGGAGACACTTCTTGACGGTTTTGACAGTATCAAGCAGCTTTTGAAGCTCCGATTCATAGCTACAGATTGCGCATAGCTTCCGCACTTCTGCACACTGCAACGTCGCAAACAGCGTCGCAGCCCATGAGGCAGTAGCAACGAATCCCATTTTTCATAAAGAGAGTTTTCAAAGCAGAGAAAAACTGATTCTTTTGTTCCCTCTGCAAACATTTTCCTTCTTTTTTAACAAACAAAATTCTTTATGCATAGGAGCTAGGCCTGCTTACAATTACAATCATTTTTGCTATTTAAAAATCTAATTCAACACAGTCCAATCCAATGAATCATTATCAATGAAATACAAAGTTGCGCTAACAAAATTATCGTAAGTAAAAAATTACATTATTGTTGTTTCAAAACCAAACCAAAACAACACAGTGATTAAATAATCTACGAAAACAATTTACGACAGTTTTTAAATCGGATCACATAGCCTTTAACACGGATCGATTCTCATACTGCCCTAAGCCTCTTAAACACCAAAGAAAAGAAAAAAAAACCCACCTTGTGCTTATTAGTTGTGCTACAGCCCTGCCATGGATATTCAATGTACTATATGGATGAAAATTTTGCATAAATCTTTATTTTTAGTTGTTGTTTCACTCCAACAATCAAAGAACAACCGATAAAATACATACAGAATTCGTCACTTTCCTCGCCGTAGCATGCAGTAAGTTATCGAATATCATAGTACAGAATTATATTCAACTACATCTGCTGATTTGCACAAACATCCAGAAAGAAAATGGGCAGTCTTGAACCCGTTTTAAATACAAACGATACATCCACCCACATTTCTAAACTATTAAGTTCCCCAAAGTGCATAAGTTGCTGAACAGCCACTTCAATGCTTGGTAGTCTGCACATAGCAATTTATAATTTGAAGTTAGCCACAAAAGATGTAACACTATTTGAATGCCTGTACAAAAATAGTGGCAAGTAACACACGTTCCAAACCACTCATAAATTCAAATAATGCTGAGTTTGAAACCTAGTTTGAATGTTCCATTTGGTGTATCAAAAAGAGAAAACAAAAACTATGCATCTGTCACGCTATTCATATATTACACTTGAAGTGATGGACATGACAGCTTTTTATACAGTTATAAGAATTTTAAACTATATTGTAAGCCAGTGAAGAATGTTAACATCTTGGGTCACTCAAATAAATATATTCTGCATAACTGTATTATAATTGCGAAAATGCAGCACTCGAGTGTTGTACATTGACTTAAGCTTGCTTCCTTCGAGATTTCATAAGTCGCTTTCTGAATCAAAATTCTAATGGAGCCCCGCAGCTGCAAGAGATGTTTGTAATGTTTAATAGATAGGAAGACATTTCTTCATTCCAAAAGTATTAAGAGCACTATATCTTACTTGGAGCATTTCACCGTGTTTGTGGAGCGCCACTTAAAATCGAAAGAATGGTCCCAAAGAATGAGAGGTTCTTCTTACCACAGCGTAGGACAAGTACCTAGCACACGTAACAAACTGGACAACATCACCGCAAAGACTAAACAATTATAAAGTTTTTAAAAAATAATACTACCTTTAAATAAGAAAATCTTCACAAAGCTTTGTGATGGCCTGAGATACACATATCTGCAGACATCAGCAAACAGTGAAATATGAAACTGAAGCTCTGAAGCTGCAGAGACAAAATAGAAGGTCTAATCATCAAACCTCAAGTGACTGCTGAAATAAGAACACTGACACAAAACAGAAAGTTTAAACTTAGATTTTGTTTGAGACTGTCTTCCTGTTACAACAATTGACAGTGTATGTCAACAACCTGACATGGAAACATACTCAAAAAAAATAGTTGCCTTTGACCAATAATTACTACACTAGTCTGCTCAAATTGTAGCAATTGTATTGGATGAGAAAGATATAAGTTCAAGCCTCTCAAGTTCTCACAAATTTGGTAAGATCTAACATTGGCGCACTTGCCTAATAGGTTATCAGAGAACCTAATGAACAAAATATGTTAGAGCTATCGTTTCTACGGCAAAAAATGATAATTTATACTTAACATACGCTTGCACCATGAGACTAACTCATCAAAGTTTTACAGGAAAAAAAACTAGCTAAAAGATTATAAATCAACAGTTCTGCATTGATGAACAAGGAAGCTATCTCAAGTCTTACCCAACAGGTAAGTGATCTCGAATCGGTCAAATATCATCCAGGAGAAAACCTGTTTAAGTCAACAATAAATTAAGCCATAACCTACTTCACATTAAATTCGACTCATGACAGATGAAAGGAAATTAACATAAGATGAAGGAGAAGAAATTTCAAGAACAGATTTAAACAAATTTCACCATACTCACAGTCAAGGCTACAACACAGCGGGAACATTCAACAGACATTTGAAGTAGTCAACAGAAAGGTCACGTAGACTGTCAAACTGGAGCTGTCAGAAAGAAATAAACACATGACAGCGTATCATGAAAGAATGAGGCTGAGCGCTTTAAACTACATCGAAATGTAGCAAACTCTAAAAAACAAAGAGCAATATAAAAGGCATAGCCTTTTAGACCCCAGTATGAGGAGTCTGAGGCACGCTTGACAGATGTGAGCAGGTTTGCTAGGCACGCCTACACACAATCCATGCACAGACTATCCATTTCCAAATATTCTAAAAGATTGGACATAATAAGGCCCACATGCCCAATGTGTTAGGCCATGGGCTTCGATCCAGACAAAGCCATTGATTTTGTTGTGCTCATCATGTCAGGTTGTGATGTGTTTCCCCAATCAATGATTCAGCCTAGTGCCATTCTTATAAACATACATCAACATTGACACATAAAAACACTAGATGCCAATTGAAAATTTAAACCAGACCTTTCTASTCCGAAGGCTGCATCGAGGACCCTCCATAACGATAATACTACCTTCCATCTGGAATTAAAAAGTGAAGACTTTAAAGCAATCACACAGATATTCTTGAGGTTTAACTATAGATCAATCATCAGGAATAAAGCGCAGACCTTAAGTCTCATCTTTAGTTCATCAAACTCTTTATCTGACATGATTGGATTTCCAGCTACATACGCCATGGAAGCTTCTAGAAACCTTTGCTCATCAACACCTGTTGGGTGAATGGATCAAGGAAATGAAGAAAAATTAACACTTAGTAGCATCACAATTGCTCTAACTACACCTACTTATTAGCTCCGGATGTTCWCACAATTTATCATGGAAACTTACTYAGCATTACTATGCTGCTTCCTTCCCACATTAACTCTTCCTTGAGATTGTCGAATTCCTCGTTTGACATGATAGCCTTTCCCTCGTAGTAGAAGGCCTGATACCGGAAAAGAGGTCTCATTATAATGTCCGTATAATTCACATGTTCTGTGCTGAGTAAAGTAGTACATTCCTAGAAGCTGGAAAAATGAAGGGAAGTATATATATATAATGAGATACTGGGAGTATACTTGTAGTGCTTGTAAGAATTCCTGTTCGAGCTCCCCAGTCGACTTCTTCCCCTTCTTTTCATCTAAACTGCAGTACTGTAACATCTTACTGTCTACCATTTCATCTTCAGATCCGACTTGACCTGACATGTACAAATTTTYTCGAATTTTAACTTCTTACTACCACACAGCAAAAAAATTCTAGTTCTGCAGAAACTAACAAGTGGGATTTTTCGAATCTATTTCAGATTATATGCATTTAGATATAGATTCTGCAATCATCAACATGAAACCTCTTGCACTGCCCTTTCTTTCACCGGTTCTAAGATAAGAGGAATCAGTATAATCGATAATTGATTAGGATTGCATTAACTAGATAAATCAAACTTATTTTGGAAGTTGCTATGATTTCAACCRTGATGTAATATCCAAACAAGTCTTCCATAACATGCTCTTGAAGCAAATGGTCAATTGTTACACTATTCCATGACAAACCCTTATTGAGCTGAATAACCCTTTGMTCATCTTCTAATCTCATAKTATAAGTGAGATTTGGTTTAACTCATTTCATTTTCATCATCACTAATTAGCCAAATCATTGACTTAAACAAGGCTATTTCAGCTAATTTTAAAGTATATAAACTAACATGCAACAATGAAAAGACTATTACTTTGATTACAAGTTTGATTACAAATAAACAAACAAGTATTTAGTTTTACATRATCAACATTAACATGAAAAACAAAGAAGCCCAATTTAATATCATGAAAATTGAGGAAGATAAAAGAAAARGGGTAAAACCTGATTTATCAGTAGTAGCATTGGGAGCAAGAAGAAAGAGTTTGCGCTTAACAGCGATACGACGCACACCCGTGAACTGAGCAGAAGCATCCTTCAAAGAAAACGAAAATGGCGAAGCTGAGAAAATCGAAACCAAGGGTTTTCTAACAGGAGCAGAGAATGTTGTTGGTGAAGTTATGCAGCAAGTCCTAGTTTGGACGCCATTTTTACAGCTTAAGATGCAAGAAAACTCCTCCTTAATTCAACTGTTTTTTTGTTTGTTTTATAAATATAATTTATTTGAGGTGTAAACAGAGCATAGTATTGAAATGAGGGTAAAAGAAAAAGATTTGAAGTGGGAATTTCTGGGCATTTTAAGTATGAGATTGGTTTGGAGGATTCTTAGGAGATAAGCAATGATCATTGTGTGGAGATAATGCATCAGCTTTCACAAATTTTTTTTAAACTTGTAATTTTATGTCTTGTTGAAGTTGGCATTGGCTAGTCACAATGTAGAGACTCGGTAGGAATGCTAGCATCACTTCGTCTCTCGTTCCATGACATGTGATAAGGACGCTATGGGACATTAGTTAAGATCTAAACATATTTTTTTAAATTATAAATCTTGTATTGTATGACAAAATCAAGTGTTAATTGGTGTAATTAACGTTCAATTCATTTAATATTTTCATCTTTAGTTAACTTAACACCCTGACGTCGTTACTTTATCTATATTTAAACATAAAAAAACTTGAGTTTGTTTTTCCCTATGTGAAATAGATAAGTGAAAGTGAGAGTAGTGAAAGACGAAGTGGAAGTGAAGATAAATGCATCAAACTAGATTTATCACACCTCGTACTTTGTGAGTAGAAGTGAGAGTGTTAGCATTACTCTCAATTCCAAGTGATTTACTTGTATGTAATAGACCATAACTCTCTATAGACATCATAATTTATTTTTTTTTATTTTTGACGAGATAGACACCATAATTTAATTATGGACATTAATTCAAAATGATATTGACCATTATATATCCAAAAGTATTAGGATTACTCCCTCCGTTTAATTAGATGCTTCAGTTTTTTTTTTGGGTCGTTTCATATAAATGTTCCAAACCAATCAACAATAACTTTTTTACTCTAACATTAATGAATTACTCATTTCTAAAGTCAATTTTCATTAATTTATCCAATTTATTCACCCAAAATTACTATTTTCCATAAATTCATTCACATATTATTCTTTACCTACTTATTCAACTTTTACCCAACTACTCAACAAATTATTAACTCAATCAACTCTTAAAAACCGTTCCAAAATAGGTATGAAACATCTAATTAAAAACGGAAGGAGTTTTTATCCTATGTGGTAGGATTCTTACTTGACATGTGGGGATGTTGGATACTGGATTCCTCGAGGTTTTCACTTGGGTACTCAGGGGGCTCAATTCCACACACGTCTCTAAACTCAAAGACGATATTATAGTCGGTTGTACAATACAATTACATTCATGTTTTTGAAGTGAAATATTTATGGCCCTTTTTATTAGTTTGTCGCTCTAATTTACAAAAACTTGAACATAGTTGTCCGATTCGTTTACTCTCAAAAACACTTCATTTCTCTCTTCCTTTATTCTCCTAAACCACCCTAACCACCACTGGAGCGCCATTAGACCACTCATCAAGTACTCGCTAGACTTTTAATTTTGTTTGAATTCGAAGCGATGTTATGTTGTGGACCATACGCCTAGCGCACGGTCCATGCACATATGCATAACTTATGCTAAAAATAAGTCTAATTTTTCCATTAAAAATTTACCATAACATATGTGTATCGTGCACGTACTTATCTATCATATTTTTTAAGTTAGTCATATTATTGTCTGAATATAACCGATTTGATCAGTGTTCACTAAAAGAATTTATGCATTTAACCTTTGTGTTATTGTCCAATAACATATCTCATGAAATGTATTAAAAGTAATTTTCTAAAGGATCGCTCAGCTAGATAAATAAGTTCTTAAATTACTTGTTAGTTGACAAACAATCCATTTTATTTTTTAGGGTTTTTCTATGAATACACCTTTTTTACGTTTTCTACAAAATAAACCTACAAAAAATTTGTCTACATCATAAACCTGAACTTTAATAACCTTCCACATCATAAGCTTAATACCTAATTTACTTAACCATGGTTAGTTTTTAAAAATAAAAACTAAAACAAAATAACAAAACCCCCACCTCCGACTCAGACCACCCACCCCCCGCCCAGCCACCACCACCACCCAGACAACCACCTACACCCTCCCACGCACTGCCAACCACTACCACCACCACCTAACCAACCACAACCAATTCGCGACCCCATCGCAGCCACCAATTCCCACCACCGTCGAACACGTACACCCAACAACCACCCTCGAATTGGAACCCCAACCGCACCATCCTCTAACTACCAATCACCGATGCGCACGCACCACCATCGCACACGCACCACCGACGCGCACCCCCCACCATCGCGCACCACCCTCTCCAATTCGAACACCAACCACCAAAAATCAATTTCGAAGCAAATCTCCCAAATTAATTTCAAATCAAACCCCAAATCAATTTTTAATCAATTCTGAATTAATTTCCAAATAATTCTTGAATCAACTTTCAAATTCAATTGTTTGGGGGAAGGGGGTTCGAAAATGAGTTTTTAGGGAGGGGTTCGTTATGGGCTTTTTGGGGAGGGGTGTTCAATCTAGGTTGTTTTGGGGAGTGGTGCTGCATGGTGGCTTGATGGTGTGTGATGGTGCGGAAATGGGTGTCGAAGTGGAGATGAGGTGGACGAAGGTGGAATTGGTGGCTGGTGTTGGCGAGGAGGTGGTGATGGCGGCAGTATTGTGGTCAGCTGTGGTGTGTTTAGGATATGGAGGTTCAGTGGAGTAGGAGGGTGGTGGGGAGGGTTGTAGTTGGTTTTTTTCTTTAAATTATTTTATTTTAAAAATTATAATTAACCTTGGTGGTTAAATTTAACCATTAAGCTTATGATGTGGAATGCTATAAAAGTTTATGTTATGATGTAGACAAAAAATTTTGTAGGTTTATTTGTAGAAAACCAAAAGTACATTGTATTTATAGAAAAATCCTATTTTTATTTTTTGAAAAGAACTCATAGTTAAGCAATAAGCTTGATGAATTATGGAAAGATTAATTCTCGATTTGTTAAATAAAAAGCCTATGTTGCAAGAGAGTCGGAATATGTTTCATGATACTAAAATATCATTTTTCAAAAGAGGGGTGCAAACTGTAAGATTTTATTATTTATAATTAAAATTCATTAAATATTTATTATAATGATAACGATACGTAAAAGTTGTTAAAGATTTAATTAATTTATAATTTTTAATTGAGTGATCGTATTTTAATTTAATTTTCAAAATAGAATATTACAATCGAGTTGCTTGGCATAATAAAATGACAAGAGGACTGTATTGTATTCATATATCAAGTCATAATCAATTTGGAATATTAATTCACACAATATTTTTTTGGTGAGAATTAATTCACACAATATGAATACCATCTACTTGGGAATATGTTCGTTCATTCAGTCGCACTACCATAAAACTAAAAAGTTGTAATAATAAACTTTTGCATGAAAAGCATGATACGTGTTTCTCAAAATTGTGAAACACGAGTTCAACTTATACACCACGTCATCAAAGCCACTAATTATTATTCCACGTACGACATTTATATATATTATATTYKTTSGTATCGTTTTAATTGCAACAAAGACATACGTATACATTTCTTTCTCATTCTCTCGAAGATCAGATCACCAGAAGAGSGACGTAATACAAAAATGGCAACATCAGTTGCGCAACCTGTGATAATATGCATGAAATCGGAGTACAACAACAAGTATCTGCGTTATCGAAATGAAGATGTTCAAACACACGGACTGCTCCAGTTTGCTGCTGATGAGGTAATGGATCCTTATGCTCAATTTGAGATTGAGAAATCCAGGATTCATGATGGTCTTTTCCACCTTAAATCTCGTTACAACAACAAATATTTTGTTAGGTAACTCTCTTATTTCATGTCGTTTTATTTCAATTTAATTTGGTGAATTATTTGTAAGATGATGATACATCATCGACTTTGCTGAATTAATTAGCATGAACTGATTTTGATGCGATCTTCATAGGTGGTCTCCAAATCATTATTGGATCACCGCATCGGCTAACACTAATTTAGTCATGTTGGGTGTCGCTTGATTTTTGTTTTTCTATAACTGATCTTTTACTTGGGATGACTCTATGACGGTCGTCAAAAAACGCTGAATGTGAGTCACTAGTTTTATTTTATTTTATCTTTTTTTTAATAAAATATTTAACAAATCTCCTTAAATATATCAATATTTACTTTACTTTTGATTGCAAATGAATCTTTCCTTATTTGAAAAGTAAATATTAGGAAATTTCAAAACAAAAGCAAATATTAAAATATTTAAGGAGATTTAATAAATAAAACYAGTGGCTCACATTCATTCGTAGGGGTTGGCGTTTTTTGGACGGTGATTGTAAAGTTTTTGTTTTACTTGTGTAATCATGTTTGTATCATTTTCTTTCTATGCAATTAGCATGAACTAATTTTGATGTTTGATGTTTATAGGTGGTCTCCTAATCATTATTGGATCACGGCATCGGCTAACACTATAGACGAAAATCAAAGCAATTGGACTTGCACATTATTCAAACCGATTTATATCGGCGAGCCTAGCGACCAAAAATTGCGATTGATGCACGTCCAACTCGGTCATTACGCTTGTTTGTGGAGGATCGGCGCCCCCTTTGACTCCTGCCTATTTGCAGGATCAAAGGAAACCGATCGCGACTCGTGTGACGTTATTACCTTCGTATATTGGGAATCACTCTTCAGTTTGCCTAGACAAGTAGCATTCAAAGGCGAAAATGGCAAGTATCTAGGTGCATACACGAATAACGGCCTTGCATACCTACAATTTTCATGTACCGACCTTAGTGACCCTAAGGCCGCACACGAGCTGTTCGCAACTCGTGATGGCACGGTGTGCATAAAGTCTAGCCACTTCGGGAAATTTTGGAGACTTGGAAACGAGGATTGGATTGTGGCGGATGCAGATGATCCTCGCGGCACAAACAATGCCGCTGCCATGTTTAGGCCTACTGTCATTGACGCTAATGTCGTTGCTCTTCTTGACATGTCCAAAACATGGTTTTGTAAGAGATACACTCACAATGGTTTGGAAGGTTGCTTGAATTCTGCCACCCAAAATGTTGATAAACATGCAAAGTTAGAGGTGATAGACTTGCGAGCTGCGAATGCTGCGCAATAATTGAAGTTATAGTAGTTTCATTTCCAAGTATTATTACAATTTGTGCTGAGAATCATTATGTTTCTTTAAGTATATAATATGATCTATTAGTACTGTAACATTTTTGTGTTAGCCACTTTTATTTCTTCAATAAAATTGTCTCCGCTATCTAAAAATTATAGAGACAATTATTGTACGGAGAAGTAAATAATATTGTTCTGTACGGAACAATATCATAAAGTATGACATTTTATTTGTTATCACGCGTGGAGTAGTACTCCGTATTTTAACTCTCATAAACCACAAATAATACTCAAATATTGATATTTTTTTATTATGCGTGGATCAATATAGCAAAATATGACATATTATGTTTGAAAACTATAGTTGATACTTGAAACAAATTCAACAATGTAACATATACGAAGCCAATCCAACCTTCAAGGGAGAACAAATTAAAATTGATAATAGCTCGAGTTGAAAAAAAACTCCCGAGTCCAACCCAATCTAGCCAATCACTTACTCGAGTTGGGATACAAATGGGTGGGCGGCGAATGTGCTTCCCATCCCTATTCGGGCGAATGTGCTTCCCATCCCTATCCGGCCATTCCGACCTCGTCTCATTTTTCTCCGCTCATCCCCACCTGGCCACTTACATTTGGACTGGCCCGTAGTTATCAACAAGGAGAGCGTACACACAAATAATAACACATACTCAGAGTCCAGTCCTTCTTAGATCATAACCAGAAAAGTCTTTGTCAGCTTCCAAGCCATAATTTCTTCCACTTTCCAACTTTCATCAACACTAAGCAAAGCTGCTAAGGTATCTATCTCTCTCTCTCTTTCTACTGTTGATTCGCCTTAATCATGCTACACATATTCAGAATTCTGTGCTTAATCAAATTATTTGTATATTTCTTAATCATTGTATTGGGTAGTTGAAAATATATGCTCTCATCAAACTCAGTTTTCTGCTAATCTTTCCTTTAAGCATGTTCAATTCGTTTATTTATGCATATCCCATTTGTTGTTTTTCAGAATATACTCGATTGTTTGATCAAGTTGGAATTTTCACTTCATAATTGAGCTAGAAGCTTATCCAATTTTGAGGTTGACAATTATTTGATAAAAAGCTTTTGGCCCTTTTTTTTCTATGTTAAGTCAACTCATAGTATAATTCAGCTTCTAATCATTTGGCAAAAAAGGATTATTTCATTGATTTTTAACTTTTTTTTTTTGCTTATGCAAGTGATTTTGGCCTTAATTGTTAATATTTCACATGTTTAGCATTGGTGTTGATTTGTTAGTTACTCTTAAATCTGTAAGAGGGATCAAATTGTTAACTTCCTAACATAATGTGACTTTAGTTAGCAAATTCTCATGTTTGTCTGTTATTCAAGTGATGAAAACAAATCAATTAAGCATAAAATTAGGCAAATTTGTTAAAAACCACCTTTTCTAAGGTAGTTTTTGTCAAAAACGACATTTTAAATGAATTTGTCTAAAACCACCTTTTGTAAGCTAAAGCCTTAAGGTGGTGGTCTACGGCAGCAAGATGGTGGTCAACAAGGTTTTAGCTTAGAAAATGTGGTTTTAGACAAATTCATTTAGAAAAGATGGTTTTGACAAAAACCACCCTAGAAAAGGTGGTTGTCACAAATTTGCCTTAAAATTAATACAGTATTTGTACACCTTGTTGATGTTGTTTGATTCTATCCATGTTACTAGTTTGTGCCTTTGCTTTGTTTGAGTTGTTGCATTACTACCCTTGTCAATTGCTAGCTATGCGATAAGACAATCGCAATCTTATTACTTAACACCGACCATCTTTACTTGATAACGCAATTGAGGGTTGCTTAATTCTCCTGTGTAAGCATGTGTAAAATGAGTTGTATCGAATTCACTTAATGTAAGTGATTCTGGATTAACCCCGCTTAGACTACTTGAGTGTTCTAGATAGATCGTGATCTCTTATTCGTATTGCTATTGTAGCTTCAATCAATTCCTATCATGGGGTTTTTAGTGGATAAAAGCTTCTGTTAGCTTAACTGTAATTTGTAACATTTATCATTCTTTTTTTTTTTTTTTTCATTCAATCACCTTTTTTTTTTTTTTTTTTTTTTTTCATACAAATAACAATTCATACTCAATACCACCACTTTGGCTTTGGATGTAAACGGCTCGTTGATTTTTTGGCCAGATCGTCTATATTGGGAGACGTTGCCAATTGCAAAGTACTTCACATCTTTTTATCTTTGATTTTAGGATGGCTAATTATATATTGATTTTAATGTTGACAGCAAAGAGTTTGTTGATGGCAAGCCTATTCTTCCAAGGCCCGGGCACTTTTAGAAGTTTTACCCTCTTTGCTTCATCCAATGGTATTTGGTTGCCTAATCCTCACAAATCTACAAATAACTATTTTTCTGTAAGTATGTAATGATAATAGCTGCTTGCAGGAGCTCCTTCAACGAATCAGCAAGTTGGGCCAATGGTCTTAGAACTCCCAGTCRATAAGATACGGAGACCACTAATGCGTACCAGAGCCAATGATCCCCAGAAGGTCCAAGAACTGATGGATAGCATCAAGGAGATTGGTCTGCAAGTACCTGTAAGTATTATATATAATTGTATATTGCATCGCAATTTATATTATACTTCTGAAGCAAATTATTCCGCTTAAGATGAATACTCCGGTAATGGACTTGTGGAATCTTGGCATTCGCTAAAAGATCTGAGGAGCACTTCTAAATACAGCTTTGTTGATTTTCTACAACACATTTCTGTTTCGTACATTTGAACTTGCATATGTTTCAGATAGAGATAAAGTTACTTTGTAATATTTTCTCTTATATGTCATATTATAAATGGAAAAGGAAACTTGCCAAAAAGATTGCTATGAAATTGCTGAATGTAAAGTGAAAGTTTTATGTTAGGACTTAGAGGAATTTATATAACTATCCTGGTGCATCACAAGTAGAATAAGATTTGCAGTTTGTGTGAATTGTTTTTGTGCCCAGCTATTTGGCTCTGTTTATTCGCTTTTTTGGACATTGTGTTTTGACAAATACCCTTTTGAGTATAAACTGAAGTCCTTATGTTTTACGAAAATATTTCAGATTGATGTTCTGGAGGTTGAAGGGGTGTACTATGGTGAGTCAGTATGAACTACTTCTATTGAGCTATTCAGTCTGAATTTTGCTTATTGGTAGAATTACAAATTAATAATTCTTTGCTATGTTGTTCTGCTTGTTGCAGGTTTTTCTGGTTGCCACAGATATGAAGCTCATCAACGGCTTGGACTCCCAACAATTCGCTGCAAAGTTCGCCGTGGAACAAAGGAAACCTTAAGGTCAGCTTTGAATCGATCTCAGTCTCCTTGAAATTGCTACTGCTGTTGAAGTTTACATTCTATGCAACTTTTGTTCTGAGGTTTCATTGAGTAATCTTGAACCTTTCCAAATTTATCTTGCAGGCATCATCTACGTTAATCTTGGAATACTAGACCGTGTGTGATCACGATTAGTTTTAGTACGGTATATAATACGAGTAGCATGCTGTTTTTCACTGTACTCAACCATGTGCCATTCTTCTCCCTTGTAATAACCATTCCTTGTTTTTCTTAAAACTTGTACACAATCTGTTGAAACAATCTATCTCTCATATCATAACCACCATGTAGAACATGGTKTAATAGAGATCATGTACTCYGTATGCAATTACWACTCCCTAAGGAGATGCCAGAGTCGCCCATTTTGGTGTCGTCCTGTTCTCTATAATTGTAAAACAATTGATATCGAGTTATGGAATTAGCCTATTGTTTCATAAGCTCCAGAAATAACTTTGAAACCAAAGAGACAGGAAGAAGAAAGAGGTCAATGACAAAGCATGGCAATGATCATTTATCGAGTTATGAATTGCAGCTTTTGGATCGAAAGTAATACCAATACAGTTGATAGCTTGATACGACMATTGAAACGATAAAATGTACAGCCGTACAGATACAACATACAACAACACTAATCGGCTAATCCCATGTTATAGGAGTAACYAAGGGCTTGTTTGACAAGAAGGCTTCCAAATTTGCTACCGCGACATCTTCAGCAGCCTGAAAGGATGCCGGAGTCATAATAGCTTGGTGGGGAGACAGGACAACATTCTCTAGACCAAACAGTTCTTTAGGAACAAAAGGCTCTTTTTCGAACACATCAAGTCCAGCTCCTCCAATTTCCCCTTCCACCAAAAACCGCACCAACTCTTTTTCATCGATCAGAGCTCCACGGCCAATATTAACCACAACTCCATGCTTTCCTAATGCAGTCAGCACATCCTTGTTGATCATGTGGTGCGTTTGGTCCGTTAGCGAGCAGCAAAGGATGAGAATGTCACTGTCGAGTGCTAAGTCACGGACATTGTCATAGTAGGGAAACGAAACAGARGATTTCTTCTGCCTAGAGTTGTAWGCAATGCTGCAACCAAATGAAACGAGTCTTTTCGCAACCCGGGAACCAATGCTGCCAAGGCCTACTATGCCTACTCGCTTTCCCCCTAACTGCAGTTGACATTAATCTGAATAGTGTCAATGAGAGAAACCACATATACCACCAAGGATGACTAATGAGTAATGACTAAACTATAGCAAAGATTTTATTCAAAATCTCAAAGTTCAGCAAACAAACTTGAAAACAAGTTGCTCGCTCTTGTAAAATTAGGGTCGTAGGCTTATTTCTTCGGACTTAATTGCATGGTAAATATTTTATTTCAATTCAGTTTAAATCAGATCAATTCAATTCAAGTTCAGTCCAATAAAACAGAGCCTTGAGGGCCAATTGACCATCATAACTTACTAGACTTAGACAGGTCACAGAAATTCATATACAAGTAATGCATTAGAAATGAAAACTGGAGAAATTTGGAAAATAAACAAAGTACGCTTATCTGTTACCGAGAGGAAAGCCAATGATCGGGGGCCAGGACCGGCTGAACAAAGCGGTGAGCAGCAGAGATCTACGGAGGACATCAAGAACAAGCCAACGGCGCAATCGGCGACATCGTCTGAAACGAATCACCAACATTGGCAATATTGATTCCTCGCTCTACGACACTCGGACAGATCAATATGGTCAACGCCCACGCAGTGGGTGATCACACACTCAAAGATGGCAGGCATCTAACACTTCCTTACGCAGCGGAGAGGGCCCCGAGAGGAGTGCGCGGGCAGCACGGCCGTGGGAGCTAGGTAATCAGCAACCGTGAGGCATCGGTCGTACCAGTGGCGGTGATCGGGTCGAGATAGAAAAAGAAGGGGGAGGCGATGAGCGAAGTTGAGGGTGAAGATAGGTAGACGGTGGATTATGACAAGGGTTTCTCATGTCTTTGTGTGTTATGGTTTGGACATTTTTGTTCAAAAGCAGTGGGGAAATGAATGGAAGGTTCATATTGCTTCACTAATTACCGTTTGCTAACTGCCAATGTAAGTCAGTGTCACTGACCCACTTAACTTTTTACAAGTTTTCCTTATCTTTTCTTAGAACCATCGTTCCATCCCAGTTATAGCAGCGTGCATCTAACTAGTACTACTTACGTCCATTAAGGTTGCAACGTTTCTAAGTTCTAACTCGCAAAATGTTGCTATCTCAATGGAACGGAGGGATTATACAAATTCAATCACAAAAATATACATTTCAATCGTAGATGACTGCATAACGAGCAGAGGAGGACTGAGCAAGGAAATGGCAACTAATGAAGATTATATATTTTTAAGATAATCACTCAATACACAACAGTTTAAACCACAAGGATTAAGATTTGAGTCCAATTAAACAGAATGTTTACTTCTTTTTTTTTTTGGTGAAAATTGTTTACTTACTTTAAGCAGAAAGAACGCAAACAAAAAAGGGGAAGGTCAATTTGGTAAGTATTTAAGAGAAATCGATATGTAAGCAATTCTTTTTTCTTCTTAATTGCATTACATGCTAATTTTTCCTAACAATGATTTTAACCTTTCTCTTCCTGGTTGAAAAATGGGAAAAAGGCCAGAATTACAGTGTATAACTTACTAGTTTCCTACGTACATAAGTATACGTCACTTTCGACTAAATAGTTCCCTCTACAAGCATCGTGTCTAAGCTCTTTGACTATAGATTACTTAGCAAACTCAACAAGAGGTTAAATGCTTTTGATATGGGTTCCCCTTCAAAGGAGCCAACTCTTTATTTTGTGCGTCTTCTGGGTGGGGGGTTCCTGGGCGGTGCTCTTCAAGAAAGTTTTTGCATAGAGTGAACCAAAGACATAACCTGGAAGAAAACAAAGTATTACTAAAAGCACTCACTGGATTTAAGCTATAGGACAGGGTAAAGGCACTTCTGCTCCAACCATTGCAACGGGCTCAAGGGATGAGCAAACCATAAGCATGACAGTAGGATGCTGATAAGCTGAACATAATAAACGGACATTTGTTTTTTCAGTAAGCAACAGCTATGAAAGAAACAAGAAAAACTTAAACGCAAAATTCACCTGTCTTGTGGTCATTATGGGTGCAAAAGTAAGAGCCCCAAAGGTCCGGATTGTATGATAAATAAAGAACTGACTAGCTGTAGCTACCTGCACAAATTCTGATATAAGTTCCAAGAACACACTAACATTTGAGAGTATGGACTTGAGGAGGAAGTATAATTGTATCAAAATAGTTGGAATAACAATGCGTCAAGATAATATATTAAGTGTTTTTGAATTATTTTAAAAGCTAAAAAGGACAAGTGGGCCCAATGCAAAAGGAAAAAAAAAAACACGAGAAAAAATGACGTCTCTGTAATATGATGGATGTCTATGTAAATTGCAATGCCGTTCGTTAAAGCAATAGTTGGAAAGGACAGAAATGCCCCTCTAATTGGCCCCTTATCCCAACTATTTTGATAGATTTATCACTCCTCAAACATTGAGAGACATCCCGGCCCATAGCAAAATGAGTGTCCCAAGATTAGCCTGAAGAACTATTATACAGATTACCAAAGAAGAAATAGGTCTTACAGTAGAAAGTAATGCAATATCATACAAACAATCGTTGTGTCTCTGAATAAAATCAACTGCTGCTAAAAGTTGCYCCTGTAATACAAGCCCTGCAAAGYAAAAGACCATGTTATGATCGTAGTAGTCAGCACATGTCAAGAGTTYAAAATAACAATAACATGGCACGAAATCTGTGCAGATAGGGTGCCCAATCCCACGAACTAATTGGAATTCATTAAAACAACTGAAGAAAACATGAAGCAACAGGCAAGGGTACTGAGTACTTTACCAGTCAAACTTAGCACACAAGAACACAATGTTGTATAGAATATTTGGTTGTGTATTTCCATATTGTAACCTTTAAATAATTTATCTTGGAATGTGCTTGTGAAGCCATCAAATCTGCACCACAAACAAACAACATTGATTGTGATGCTTTTACATTTCAGCCATTGACAGCAGAAGTTAATAAATAATTTCACAAAAGAAATAACAAGACTCTAAATCATGATACAAGAGAACTCTATGTTAGAAACATAGAATCAAACAACATGGTAAGTTGACTCCCAGATGAAGTGCATGGAGAAAAAATCCAGCAGGTTAGCCACTTACGAAAAAGGGTGTGATAACGGAAAGGTATGTTCATCTCCAAATTACAGTAATAATACAAGCAGCAATGCTTGATTTTCCTCATTATATCACATTTCAGTTTAAAGCAGAAGTTAAAAAGAGAAATTATGAGCTAACAAGGATTAATGCCTACAAGGAATCATCACTTTTGGTTCATGTAGCCGACCTCACTTATAAGACAAAGGCTTTGATTGATTGAAGGGTTAAACTGTACGCATATGATCTTTCCCATACAAGATAAATGATGTATACATCTCAGAGACTGGGCTGATGGGGAGAAGAGAAGGGTGATGATTATGCTTACACTGCTATAGGGTTACATATCCTCTCCAACCCCACAACCAACAGTCCAACACACACACGAACATGCAGCTTAACTACTAGATGGATGAAGTTGCTCAAAAGCAACACAGCATGCAAATGCTAGGCATGAGTTCCAATAAAAAAAAGAAGATAGAGAAAGAGAAAAGGGTCAGGTATAACATCATCAATCTAATTGATACACCAGATGCCTGGTAGTGTAAAAGTCCAACAATTATAGTCATTAAAACTTAAAGCATCACAGCAGGCAAAAAAAAAAAAGTTGAAGTCCAAAATTAGTACCCAAGATAACCAATCATGAGGGACATACCCCAAACCGTGCTTTCTCTCCCTTTCCTGTAGGGGCTGATATCATCTCCTGCCTGTGTTGAAAAAGAAATACATCAACAAAAGGGTTGATGGGTTATGACCCACGTGATCATAAACAATAGGACAATACTCAATCATATTGACCAGAAAGATTAAATGATACGACGACTAAAAATTACAGAATTTATAGACTGATGGACACTTGTATGTGCATAACAAAATCATTAACCCTATGTTTGGATAGATGGAAATGGAAGGAAAGGAAGGGGAGAGAAAGGGAGGGAGACAATTTCCATTGTTGGGGAAAAGGCTTAGGGAAAGGAAGGAAAATGGGAAGAACATTTCCCCTCCCTCTTTAATAAGTTCAATACCTCCAAATTTGAAGAGATTTGGAGGGAAAATGGAACTTCCCTTCCCTCCCCCTCCCTCTCTCTTTCTCTCCCCAAACATAGTGTAAGTAATAAAATTTTCAGTCTAGTGTAAGCAGGACAACACCATTTCCAAATCCAGATGCCTGAAAAATATTACAAAGAAATAACAATAAACTAAGAATACTGACCGGATACAGAATAAATACTGAGCACCCCACGGTTACAAGGACAGCCCATACATAATCAAGCCCCTTGTACCTTTTCTGCATAATCATAGTACCCCAAACCTGCAAGTGCCAGGAAAATTAGATCAAACATTAAGCCAGGAAAACTCTTAAGGTCAACTATACATAAGTTTTGCAATTCATGGCCTCATGGGTTAGTTGTATGAAATAAACAATTTCTTTTTTTTTTTTTTTGTCGATTTCCACCAGTGAAAATGAATTCGTAAAACTTGTATGAGCAGCAAACAGAAACAAAGAAATCGCATATCGCAAACATGCATGGAAATTTTCACTCAAATGCTCAGTAACGAATTTTAC
>SNQN01000811.1:64931-81122 GCA_008642245.1 Bassia scoparia | reverse complement strand
TGTCAATGCAACGCCAAAAAGATACCAGTCATGGTAAGTTTATTTTTCTGTCTTATCATTATTAAGTATTGACTACTTATTCATTAAGGGCAAGTCACAGAGCTTGTAGTGATAGGGGTCATCCAATATGGGCATGTTTTCAATCTGCATAAGCATCATCAATCAATCAATCATAACATGTAAAATAACAATAACATGGCACGAAATCTGTGCAGATAGGGTGCCCAATCCCACGAACTAATTGGAATTCATTAAAACAACTGAAGAAAACATGAAGCAACAGGCAAGGGTACTGAGTACTTTACCAGTCAAACTTAGCACACAAGAACACAATGTTGTATAGAATATTTGGTTGTGTATTTCCATATTGTAACCTTTAAATAATTTATCTTGGAATGTGCTTGTGAAGCCATCAAATCTGCACCACAAACGAACAACATTGATTATGATGCTTTTACATTTCAGCCATTGACAGCAGAAGTTAATAAATAATTTCACAAAAGAAATAACAAGACTCTAAATCGCGATACAAGAGAACTTTATGTTAGAAACATAGAATCAAACAACATGGTAAGTTGATTCCCAGATGAAGTGCATGGAGAAAAAATCCAGCAGGTTAACCACTTACGAAAAAGGGTGTGATAACGGAAAGGTATGTTCATCTCCAAATTACAATAATAATACAAGCAGCAATGCTTGATTTCCTCATTATATCACATTCCGGTTTAAAGCAGAAGTAAAAAAGAGAAATTATGAGCTAACAAGGATTAATGACTACAAGGAATGATCACTTTTGGTTCATGTAGCCGACCTCAATTATAAGACGAAGGCTTTGATTGATTGAAGGGTTAAACTGTATGCATATGATCTTTCCCATACAAGATAAATGATGTATACATCTCAGAGACCGGGCTGATGGGGAGAAGAGAAGGGTGATGATTATGCTTACACTGCTATAGGGTTACATATCCTCTCCAACCCCACAACCAACAGTCCAACACACACACAAACATGCAGCTAAACTACTAGATGGATGAAGTTGCTCAAAAGCAACACAGCATGCAAATGCTAGGCATGAGTTCCAATAAAAAAAAAAAGAAGATAGAGAAAGAGAAAAGGGTCAGGTATAGACCATCATCAATCTAATTGATACACCAGATGCCTGGTAGTGTAAAAGTCCAACAACTATAGTCATTAAAACCTAAAGCATCACAGCAAGCAAAAAAAAAAAAAAAAAAGTTGAAGTCCAAAATTAGTACCCAAGATAACCAATCATGAGGGACATACCCCAAACCGTGCTTTCTCTCCCTTTCCTGTAGGGGCTGATATCATCTCCTGCCTGTGTTGAAAAAGAAATACATCAACAAAAGGGTTGATGGGTTATGACCCACGTGATCATAAACAATAGGACAATACTCAATCATATTGACCAGAAAGATTAAATGATACGACGACTAAAAATTACAGAATTTATAGACTGATGGACACTTGTATGTGCATAACAAAATCATTAACCCTATGTTTGGATAGATGGAAATGGAAGGAAAGGAAGGGGAGAGAAAGGGAGGGAGACAATTTCCATTGTTGGGGAAAAGGCTTAGGGAAAGGAAGGAAAATGGGAAGAACATTTCCCCTCCCTCTTTAATAAGTTCAATACCTCCAAATTTGAAGAGATTTGGAGGGAAAATGGAACTTCCCTTCCCTCCCCCTCCCTCTCTCTTTCTCTCCCCAAACATAGTGTAAGTAATAAAATTTTCAGTCTAGTGTAAGCAGGACAACACCATTTCCAAATCCAGATGCCTGAAAAATATTACAAAGAAATAACAATAAACTAAGAATACTGACCGGATACAGAATAAATACTGAGCACCCCACGGTTACAAGGACAGCCCATACATAATCAAGCCCCTTGTACCTTTTCTGCATAATCATAGTACCCCAAACCTGCAAGTGCCAGGAAAATTAGATCAAACATTAAGCCAGGAAAACTCTTAAGGTCAACTATACATAAGTTTTGCAATTCATGGCCTCATGGGTTAGTTGTATGAAATAAACAATTTCTTTTTTTTTTTTTTTGTCGATTTCCACCAGTGAAAATGAATTCGTAAAACTTGTATGAGCAGCAAACAGAAACAAAGAAATCGCATATCGCAAACATGCATGGAAATTTTCACTCAAATGCTCAGTAACGAATTTTACATGTCATGATTGATTGATTGATGATGCTTATGCAGATTGAAAACATGACCCATATTGGATGACCCCTATCACTACAAGCTCTGTGACTTGCCCTTAATGAATAAGTAGTCAATACTTAATAATGATAAGACAGAAAAATAAACTTACCATGACTGGTATCATTTTGGCACATTTAGCAAGAGTCTGAACCGGAAAACTGACATATTTAAGGGCCTGAAAGAAAACAATAACACAGATTTACACTCTRACAACTCATTACAAGYAATYGAGCACAGTTTTCACCGGATTTTTYTAAGTCTCTAGAGAAATTACATACCTCATACTGACATGTTGTGGTTAGAATATTTGTCACAGAGACCAAACAGTACTTATAGACGGGGGCAACAGGATCCAAAGCTTTCTTACTAGCCTAAAGAAATAAATCAAAGATTAGCAAGTCACTCCATGGCATAAGAAAAGGATAAATGCAGATACAAGTATACAGCACACTAGCACAGATATAACTAGCAAAAGAATAGAATGCAAACGAAATATAAATCATGGTAAACCCCAACAACACAATCAATCATAATGCATCTCAATCAATTCAATATGATCTTTACCAACAAAAAAGCAGCAGATACAGCCGAGGTCGTTAGACGATTGCAGAAGACTAAAATAAGGAGTATGTGAAATATTCTTTGTTTTGTCCGTATGGAATTTCTTGATCTTTTCCTGCAGTAGCACAAAAAATTATTCAGTATATAGCAAAATTGCACATGGAATGCGACACGGACAATCTACAGTCTATGTGGATGACCACTCGTAAAATTCAATTTTGGTTCATGCAGCCAACCCCAATAATGGAACTAAGCTTCGATTGATTGATATAGAGCAAAATCAGCAGATGCACATTTGGTTAACTAAAATAGAGATCTTTACAAATTTTAGCAAATTTGTCAAATCCATCAATTCAATTATAACATAATAACACTACAAATCCTCAAATTTTCGAAAGCAAAAGAGAGAATTTGCCACAAACAGGCTTCAATCATACTTTTACGGCTGTGATTACTACAAATGATCTTATTAATTATACATCTGACACCTCCCAATTAATCACGTTTTCGTAAACCTTACTTCAACTTATCATTTGCTTCTTGCCAGTTTGATGATCAGCATAAACCCTAATTAAACGTTCCACCATGAAAGTAAACTTTTTTTCCGTAATATCAACTTTGAAATCTTTCAACTCCATTAACAGAAACAAATGATCATCACACGAGATACAAATACAATGCATCTTCCACTGAATTCATTCAAATAACATCATCAAGATTTTTTCACTTCGAAAAAAAAAATCATGATGGAATAGCATATAGAAGTCAACATTAACGGGCAACATAATGTAAAGACGAAACATGCAATTTTGACTAATGAATAGTTAATCGAGTAAGATCGGAGAAATTGATTACTTGTAAAACGCCGTAAATGACGAGAAGTGAACATGATTCCGGCGACGGCAAAAGCGCCTTTCAATAGCTTGTTATCTTTACAGCAACCAAAGGAGATCCATTTTAGGATTTTGAGTTGAATTTGAAACTAATCAGCTCATTTTGTAAGGAAATAGCTAGATAATCATAATGGATTTCGATTTTAGCCCAAATTAAAACCCTTAAAACAAAGATTTATGATTAGCAGTGTGAACGAAGAACACAGCTGCAAGTTAGAGAGAGAGTGATGGAAAAAGGGAAATGATTTCAATGGTGATGTGCCACGTAGGAATCACCTTGAGAGAGCGTGTACTCGTGTTGGATTGTAAATGGGCGCCACTTGTTTCAGGGGCCGAGGGGATTTTTTTATTTTGTCCTTTCAATGGTCACATGATCAATCATGGATTCATGGACAGCACTTCTCCTATTGATTTCGGATGATCTCCAAATCAACTCTCAACCGTCTTTTATATTGGTACATTTTGACTTGTAGCATTGTTCATTGGAACTTTGATGTCTTTAGTTTTATATACATAAGGAAAAACATAGTCTGACTGATCTTGTTTAATTCGTCTCATTTTGTACTTTTCATAATATATATTAAAATTTTTCATAATGTAATTGAGATATTAGTATTTAAGTTGTGTCTCGAAAACTGTGAAAAAGCAAATGTAACAAATAAATAAGGACAGAGTGAGTATCTTCCTAACAAATTTATTACAATAATTGTACTTTACACGTATAATGAAATAAAATTTTAAAGATTAATGTATGTAATTATATATTCGTAAAAATTATAAACAAAAGGTCTTTTTTGACTTATTTCTATGATACATAAGTTCAGTTACCTAACCTGATATTCTTCTTTCATAAAATATTCAGTTAAGCTAAGTTTAAAAAAAAGTTAAGTTACCTAACCTAATATTCTTCTCGTCAAAAAAAAGTTAAGTTCAGTTCAGTTCAGGTCCAACATTAGCATTAGGAGGTTTGTGGAGAGGTTTTTTTTTTAAAGGTTCATTAGCAAAATATTGAGTGGCTTATAAATGGTGATGTGACATTTTGGTGGGGCTATTGAGTTTAAAAAATGTAAAAGTAAATTGAGACATAGAAGTACATTAGTAAAAAGTTTTGTTTTAAAATATGGTGTAAATTTTGGGTCTGAATATAAATCTTTGGGAAAGTTTGTCMCGATGTTGGTCATAGGTTTATTTGGGAGAGATTTGTGATGATGTGGCTTGTGCTATTGYTGTTGCCCTCAAATGACTATATTTTTCTTATGTWCAAGTCACAAATCACCGRTAAAGCGAAAATTGTAAATAATATAAAAAAATAATTATTACATTTATTTTGTTGTGGATGGAGTATCACCATTGGTCTCGCGGCTCTCTAAACATAAAAATATAGCAGTGTAAGTCTAAATATAAGTGCACTCCAAACTACACTGAACAAACCTAATTACAAGTGATTTCCAACTAAGGAATATAATATTAGACTAAATAGGTGAATAAAGACATTGGTATACCCCTACTTTTATACAATCTCAATGATATACATATACTACTTTTTTCTTCAAAAGGTCACGGTTGGGATTAGAGTTGGCAATGGATTCTGGACCGTCGCGGATCCGTATTCGTTTTTACGGATATGGATCCTAATCTTTTGGACCCTTTGGATCCGGGTCGGATACGGATCCTATCCAGAAAAACAGATGCGGATCCGGATATAATAATAGGTTCTGGATCCGTTTATCCGTTTTTTTAATAATACATATATTTTTGTTTCYTTTGTGGACTTATAGTGTGTATTTTGTTATATTTTTACTTGTAATTGTTGAACTTTGTGGACTTGTAGTGTGTACTTTGTTTATTTTCTAAGTATTGACCAAAAAAAATGTATGGAAGGCTTGAATTTATTAAATRTTGTTTTGGCAAYTTCAAATAAGTGAAATTTTGTAATTATTCGTAAGATCCGATTTAGATCCATATCCGTAAGATCCGTTGGATATGGATATGGATCCTTAAAAAAATATCCGACGGATACGGATCGGATATGAATCCTTCTCTCAAAAACGGATCTGAATCTGGATCCAGTAGGATCGGATCCGGTCCAAATCTGATCCGTTGCCATCTATCACTAGTTGGGATCATGAAAAGAATTCGATTATTACTAGAATTTGAAAATTTGAGTTATACCATTGGAATAATGGAAAACAATGGCTTTACAGTCAATGGTTTAAAAAAAAATATAAAACACATAAACATATGGAACGGATGAAGTATAAAGTTAAAAACTAAAATTGTATTATTCACAACACGATAAGTTTTTTTGTGCTAAGAAAGCCCCAAAGGCGGAGGTGAGAATCAGGATCTCCTGAAATTAGAAATGAAGTTTTAATCACTTGAGTTATCTCTAATTCTCACAATACTACAGGAATAATTAGGAATAAATGCAAGGATTTAAGGAATAAATAGATGTTAATTTTAATTTGAGAAATATACCAATGAGGTCTTATTAATAAAGATTCAGAATTTGTGTACAATAGGTCACAATTTTGAATCCTCCAACTCCAATGTAAATTTGTACTGCCCAAATGGTTTATTTGCAAGAGGAAAAAAATGGGGTAATAACCGAATATGTATATTACGCACCAAGTTAAGACTCCGTTTTTTTTATAAAAAAAAAAGTTGTGACTTTAAATCAATAATTTCTCCCAAAATCTCTCAAAACACTTGAACCTAGTTTTTATTTTTTCCAATACTATTTTTTGATCAAGAAAAAAGAGTGGATTTGAAATTTTGAATGTGTAAATAATGTAACATGTGGCATTGTTGATTTTTGTAATTTGTATGACGTACTCCGTACGTAGTACAAATTCGAACACATGAACTCTTACAAATTGTGTGGTACACATACATGCACTTACCATCTCAACCATTTATATTTAATTATTTATTTATTTTTTGACGGAACCATTTATATTTATTAGTGTTTTCATTGTGTACATAATTTCATAAATTGATTTACCTTTTATCTTTAATTTCAYAAAAATAGAGAACAAATGCATGTCAAATAGAAAATATATATATAAAAGTATCACCCAGAGTAATGCCTGGGCAAATGTAATAGTTTGTTCAATTCATTGAAATTAAATGTGTAACAAATGAATTACAACAATTTTGCGTTACTGAATGAGGGAATAAGAAATTTATAACAAAAGGTTTAAAAAATAATTTTAAAAGTCGTCATTTGTTTRTTTATATATYCAATTRTCTTCTAAAAAAATACAAGTATATGATCTTATGACGAAATAATCCGCGTAATATACTCGTAATTGTGTGCATTTTTCTCATTGGATGTTTCATATTGATGGATGTGGCTGTGTGCAATGCTTATTTTTTGGACATATTTTTACTAGCTGCTAACAATATCCCCAGAATCCCCCACTTCCTCTTATTTTCTCCCACTTTCTTTGTTTTTAACTCATTTATACTAATGCTCCAATTTACTTTTGTTCTATCCTATAATTTCAATTATTTATATTATTTTCTAACGTAAAATACATACAATAATAGAATAATAGAGTTATAAGCTAGCCATAACTTTCACTTATGCATTATATATAGCGTGCATGTCATTAACATGTTTGTAAATATCAATAGTTATTTGTTCATGTTACTAAACATTAGTACTAATTTAATTATTTGTTATTACATCTTAATCAATGTTTGTTTAGTTTTGTTGTAAACAAATTTCAAATATATAATTAAAAGTGAGATATATGAACGGAGGAAAATTTGTGCTTAAATAAAGTGAAATTATTGTGTATAGTTTTGATAAAGTAGAAAAGTTTGATTAAATATAAAGAGTACGATACTAAATGATAATCAACCTATAGTTCGGTTAAAATATTAAGTATTAGTAAATATTCATGTTAAATTTTTCCGTTTTCCCTTATTAATTAATTACATTGTCCGACTAATTTTACTCAATTTTCATGCACAATTCATTTAATTTCTAACATGGTTAGTATTAACAATAATTCAACTTCATTGAACATTTAATTGAAATTTCAAATTTTTATTCCATCTTCAATATATATGACAATAATTAGAAAATTGCATTTAATATGGCAATGGACTTTTAATTTAATTTTTATTTTTATTTTAAGAGAAAAAATATTTAATTTCATTAAGGGTATAATTGTATTTTTGAAGGGGGACACCATCTTCCTCCCCCCTTCACTTATATAATAGAGATTCTAATTACAGTATATTAATATTGRTACCATTTTGTGTTTATATCTTTGTTTTCTTCTCAAAAATCACTGCTGAAATTGTTTGAGTTTTGATTAATGCCTCTTCATGGGAGCGATGGGTGAAATCACACATGATCATTCTAATGTCAGCAAAGACGTTGAATTCCACACAAATTAAACGAGTGAGTGCGTGACCTTTAATTTAAAATTTTAAATCTTAAATGCAATAATACYATGGTACCTTAGACGTATGCCGTGGTACTAGCTAATAGGATTATAGGACTATCTATATATAATTAACAACGCAAAAACTAACGAGCGCCTTGGAGTCTTAGATAAGAACACTAAAAATGAAAATTATTAGAAGAATATCAATATTAATTACATCCACAGATTGACATGTAACATTGACATTATTAATTTTATTACATACGTTCTAAATTTTATACCATTTTATGAAATAAATTTATACTTTATCTAATGCTCTGGGACGTCTRTTAGCAACATCGAATTAACAATTGCACCTCCCTAGGGAAAAAACAATTGCACCTCAACAATTTAATGGTTTAAAAAACATGCATGATTGTATTATTGTCGGAATAACATTTGGAACGTTTCCATTTGTATATATATATAAAAATATTATAGTACCAGCACGCAGCCTTCAATCATGCATTGCTAAAATTACATGTACTCCTGCTATTATCGATTGATAATTGAGTTTTGTCTAATTCGTCTTAATTAAACTTCAACTTGTATAATTGCTTACGTCTAATCTAATCTATTAAAGCAAGCAATCCTCACCATTTTCATCCCCCTAAATTTGAGTTAGATCGTCTCCATTTCTTTCCTAACATAAGATTTTGACACCTAATTTATCATTAAAATAAAAAATTTAAAAATCTCATTTATTTTCCTCTGCATACATCATCAGCCATTGAATTAGGAAATGGACCATTCATTTCTTTTAAGAAATAGAGAGGATCTTGACTCCCTAAATTTCCCTCCCACCCCACTTTATTCATTACGATTGCATAAAAATTTGTAAGAAAACATTTAGTTAAAGTTAATAAATGTACTTTGAGTAAAACTTTAATCATTTATTAATTGATATACCCGTATAATTCTATATATTATCATAATTAAAAATTTATTGTGATAATAATTACAATTAAAAAATAAGTTTTGATTTGATTGAAGGTATTTCATATTTTATCTAAAAGGCAAGCATATGCTCGAATCGGGAATTATGTACTCTGTATCTCTATTATATAAGTGAAGGGGGGAGCAATGGTGTCCCCCCTATGAAATTTCAAATATACCCTTCATGCTTAGAAAAATTACACAACATGCAATCTATTTATATATAAACTTACCAAAATAGCTATTCAATCAATTTATAAGAAATAATTAGATTATTAATCAATAATCAACAAATTAAAAGAAAAAAGGGAAAGTTTTATCAATTAGCAAAAACTTATGTCTAACTAATTTAGACTAATAAATACTCACTTTATATAGTTTCAAAATTGTACAATTAAATCTCCTATCTCTAATTTAATTTAATTTAAAAGTGTTAAAGTTTATATATTTTCTTGGACGAGAAAGTGTCATTTTTAAAAAAATTATATAAAATCAACTTAAACTATATTGTAATATTGTTATTTATAAACATTAAAGTTTATATGTCAATGTTAATAGTGAGTGTATCAAAATCTTCAAATCATTTTTTATTCGAGATTCAATCACAAAGAGAAAATCATAGTAATTAAAAAAATTAGATACAAATTCAACAACATTTTTATAATTACATGCACGCATCGCGTGCTCAAAAGTCTAGTGGAGTCTAACTGAATACCTTAATGATTTTTAAATTACATTTTTTTAAAACCAGGATTATTTTAAAGTTAAATTTTATGCACGTTGAAAATGCGGCAAAAAATGAAGTAAACTTTGTAGAGCAAAGCAGGTATGCAGTGCATCTGTGCATTATTGCATCTTCCGTCTTGAAATGGAGATCAAACGTACAGTTAAACACGACCCAATTTTGAGGGTTATAAATTCATAAATATTAGGCATAAGAAGGAAAAAAAAAAACCATCAATTCCATACCATCAAATTAACTCAAATGCAGACATTCAGTGGAAATTAAACTCTCAATGCAAACTTAGGCCTTGTTTAGAATTTGGCTGTTAGTTCTTTTTTTTTTGGAACTGGTTTAACTGGTTGTTTCATGTGTCTGAATTTATTGTTGTTTGACTATTCTTATTTTAAAAACATGTTTGAAAATTTTGATCTTTGGCCGTTGGTTGTTACATTATAAAATGACTTAAAAAACTTTAGTAGACTTTTTTTCTCACTTGTACCATTTATTATCATGATTAATTGATGGGTAAATTAGTAAATTAATTTAACAACAGCCAATGGCTAATTGAAAAGGTTAGTGGGAGTGGCTTTTGGCTAAAAAACCAATGAAAAAGGCCAAAAAACAAACACTTTTATTGATTGTTTGACCAAAACAAAAAGGCAACCGCCAAAAGCTAGTGAAAAAGCTAATTTCCAAACATGGTCTTAAAGTTTGGTTACTCAATTGCTCAACTCTTAGACTTTTAGTTTCAGATCACTAATGGCCTGTTTACATTAAC
Organism: Bassia scoparia; assembly: GCA_008642245.1. Classification (NCBI taxonomy): domain Eukaryota; kingdom Viridiplantae; phylum Streptophyta; class Magnoliopsida; order Caryophyllales; family Amaranthaceae; genus Bassia; species Bassia scoparia. Next base: position 70,551 of record SNQN01000811.1, on the reverse strand, counting down.
TTATTTTTAGTTCAATTCAGCTCCAATCAGTTCAGTTTAGTTTATTTCAGTTCGGCTCCATTCAGTTCAGTTCTTAACCCAATCTCCCTCTCTCATAAAATATTCAATTTAGTTCAGTTCAGCTCCATTCAATTTAGTTCAGTTCAGTTGATTTCAGTTAATGTAAACGAGCCCTAAGTCAAACATTGCTTGGTCGATAAGTTGTTCATGTTATCCACTCCATTGTATGGCAAATTTTATATATAGTACAACAAATTATATGGTACAATTACAATCAATAATTCATAATGGTTCATAAGTATGGATTTACAATATGAAAATTTAGAGCGATTGTACTGTACCGCATGACTGGTGGTATACCATGATGAACATCCTCTCATTGTATTCCATCCATTTATTTAGTTGTTCTGCTTCATGTTGCACTCGTTTCAAGGCAAAATTTCCATCTAAAATATCTCTAATTATATAATTTTATAAAATGAGATGAACTCTAACAAAATCCTACATTACTATAGTATGTTTTTTTCTTACATAACATTGACTATCGATGGTCGAATTTTTAAGGGCCTGTTTACTTCAACTTATTTTCAGTTTAGTTCAGTTCAGTTTGACTCTGTTCATTTCAGTTCAGTTCAATTCAGCTCTGTTCAGTTCAGTTAAGTTCTGTTCAACTTAATGATTTTTACTAACTAATTAATCTTAAACCACAAATATTATTATAATTTCATTATAAAAGTTGGTTTGTAGTTTGCTTAACCATGTTCTTTTTATAGTTCAATACAATAATCGTAATTAATAGATATTGATAATAGTACAGTACTAATTTTCATAACCAGTTAATTCTTCTTCTTCGGCCGATCCATCAAATTCCTTTGGTCTCTCGCTACTCATTACATACATACTTTGAGATGAAATATAAAAATATTAAATACATTACATACTTTGTGTGAGAAATGAATAATGTACGAATGATATACATACAACTATACAAGGGCTCACAAGTCACAATATATGAATAACTAGTTTTTTGTGCACGCGATGCGTGCATAGACTCGTGAAAATTGCATTCCATGAAAAATGGTTTTATATATAGTATATATATCAAATTAAAATGCTTATAGCTAATTAACAATAGAATTTATTTGAATTGTAATTATTTTGAAAATAAATCTGACTTGAAATTAAGAATAGTATCATATATGTTTCTATATAATTTGGAATAATTTTCATTTTTCACTAATTAACTTACATAATAAATGCATTTTCTATTTTAATTATTGACTAAAAGAGTTTGTTTAGACAAATCAATTCATAAATTTTTAAAATTCATTAAGGGCATAAAAGACATTTAAGAGGGGGGAGACACCATCTTTCTCCCCCTTCCCTTATATAATAGAGATTAACAATATTAAACATAAGTTAAATAATTCAGTTCATTTCAGTTGATGTAAACGGACAGTCGGTAAATAATGCGAAAGTCAAGCTAGAAAATCCAACGAACAATAAAATAAAATGGATATAAGTACATTATTTGATTTTATTTTTTTTTTGACAGGAAAAATAAGGATTTCATTAATAAGAAATGGTCAAAAGACCCTTACAATCAATAGAAGAGAAAACAAAATTCGCAACAAAAATATACAACACCTTAAAACTAGCTAGTTACATCGCAGATTCGATTTAAAATAGCTTGTGAGTTCGCTCTGATTCGGCATAACGTCCGCTGATACGTAGTTGTTTGGGTGAACATACTTTTGTGATTTTCTGAATTCCTTTTGAGATTGTGAAACCCTAAATAATCTCCATTATTCAACAAACAAAAACGAAACCTTAGATAATCTGATCCTCTACAAGGTAAGACAAGAAAACTAAACTTCAAACTCTCATAAAACGAGATAATAATAAACCCAAAAATTGGGGATAAAATTCTCATAAAGAGATAGAAAAACTCAAAAATTAGAGATAAAACTCTTATAAAGAGATCGAAAGGAGAATTATTGATGAACAAACTAACAAAAACAAAGAAGTAGGGAGAAGAATTGGGACTTACCACCATCAAAGAGATGATGGTAACCCCGACGAATACAAAAAGAAATTAGGGTTGTTGGGAGAAATTTTTTTAGAGAGAGAAAAAATTGGAATTTTTACTCGCATTTATTAAGTACATTATTTGATTACTTAACTTTAAAATGAACCACTCCATATTCCATAATAATTTTGCATCATATAATTCATAAAAACATTCCATATTATAATAAGATACTGTACGTGCAGTCTTGTCAACTAACAATAATCATGTCTTACAGAATTCAAAGCACTATATATAATATATTAGTAACGTATGTACTCTAGATTCAACATATCTGCTAAAAAAAAAACCTTAAACAACAAATAAACCAATTACACTGTGTCGTCGTACTAACGCATATTGCACACACTTCAATTCATGGATCACAATAATTCTCATAATCATCCTCAGATTTCTTCCGATCCCTTCGAGTTTGAACCAGTGATCCTCGACGACGAACTACTCCTGTTAATCAACAGTGCTGTTGTTTCGCCGGATGATAATCGATCCGGGGATCGCACTGGCTCGATCACCGCGGCCAACAACACAACAACTCCTGCTCCTCCGCAGGAACCCGGGGTACCGCCTCAACGTACCGAGGCGGCTGCCCCGGGCAAGAGGGGTAACAAGGGAAAGGCCAAATCGAATGCGACGAGATTGAACGCCACTGAAGTCGAGCGAGAGAGGAGGCATGTTATGTCCTCCCTATATCAAGATCTTCGGTCCTTGTTACCTCCTCAAAATGTCAAGGTATTTTGCAATTTTACTTATTGTGCATTATTGGTTAAAGTCGTAATAATGTACTGTAATTCTTATTTCTTAGTACGAAATATGTTTTGCAAAAATTAATTGTGGTACATGTTATTCTCCTAATGGCTGATTAAAATTAGCTCCTTATATTCCGTATATAACTTTATAGAAGTATAAAATTTCAATTTTTTTGGAATAGTCAAAAAGACAATAGATTTCGACAAAAAAAGTAAAGACCGAAATTATTGAATTTTCAATAATTGACACGCATATATATAGTTAGTTATTTGAGAAGTTTTCCCTTTTAAAAAAAGTTACAGTACTTGGGATTTGAGAACTTAATAGTTTCCCTATAAATCCGTTTATTAATTGAGTCAATTTCGTACAAAAGTACATTTTGTATTAATTTATCAACATCTTCGGTTCTTGTTACCTCCTAAAAATGTCAAGGTATTTTGCAATTTTACTTGTTGAGCATTATTGATTAAAGTGATAAGTCTTACAGAATATTTCTAAGTACGAAATATTTGTTTAAAAAAAATTTATTGTGGTACATATTATTCTCCTAGTGGCCGATTAACTCGTTATATCTAACTTTATAGAAATACATAACTTTGATTGTTTTGGAATAGTCAAGTACGAATTGATAATAGATTGCGACAAAAAAGTAAAAGCCGAAATTGAATTTTCAATAATTGACATGTTTATATATAATATATATAAAGAGAGAGTTAGTTGAGAAGTTGATAGTTTTTCTTATATAATTTCGTACAAAAGTACATTTCGTATTAATTTACTAATTTTTATATATAAAATGGGGTGAGAAAATACAAACATACATGTATATATATTATACACCAACAATTAGATAAATCAGATGAATTTTATCTTCAAGGCTACAAGCCTACAATAGATCGATAGATCATTGGTTTTGAAGGTTGTAGAACACACCAATGTTGAAGAGAGCACAAAGAAAGTTCGATTTGCACCGATCATAGGCAAAACGAAGAAATTTTTTTGTTAATTTTTTTATGTATTTGTTTGTATTCAATTCTCTTTTTAGATATAACATGATTTCTCATCAATGAATTAATTTTATTTCAAAAAAAAAAAAATACACAAACTGTCAGTGTTAACCACTATAAATCAAGACTTCATCGTGATTAATTATTTACTCTTGTATTTATTATTGTTGCTCCATCATGGCATCATGCAGAGGAGGAAGTCAATTTCGAACCTTTTGGAAGATGCTATAAACCATATCAACAGTATGCAGGTCGGAATCAATCAGTTGAATGAAAAGAAAGAGAGATTGAGTAGAATAAGATCGATTCCAAGTTCTAGCAGTCGCAACGTCATCAACAATAGTTCAAACCAACAGAAAAACCAAGTAACAGTGAAGCCTTGCAAAGAAGGAATTGTCGAAATTACTGTTGACACAATTAAAAATGCCACTTGTAATAATAATAATAATAATAACGAAGAAGAAGAAAATGGGCTAATTAGTCTTCCACTTTCAAAGGTGCTACAATTATTATCAGAGGAAAACTTAAACGTGATTAACTGTGTTTCTTCTAGAGTTGACGACAGTCTGGTCCATAACATACAAGTTCAGGTAAGATTCATGTATTTCTAAATCATTTACGTACTGCTCCCTCCGATTCTTTTTATTTGCACCATTCCATTTTGCATAGTTTTCAAGACACAACTTTGACTATTAATAACTTAAATTGTATTATTTAAAAAAATTATAAAAATTTGATATTAGTAAACTATACACTAAGACGAATCTAACAACATCCCACTTGACTATATTATACATTTATAAATTTGCCAAAAAAAATTGGTCAAAATTTACAAACTTTGACTCTCAAAAAGAAATGGTGCAAATAAAAAAAATCGGAGGGAATAATAGCAATAATAATAATGTGAATTGTTGCACTAGTGATGATATGATACTTTAGATTTGCAATAGTTAGTTCGAATTCTAGTTGATTGATTGACGTTAGTTGATTATTGCAGGTTGACGATGGAAGAACAGTTGATCTAGGTCTATTGCAGCAAACTTTAAATCATCGTTATTCATGATCGTCGCCTCATTTGTTATAGTACTACTGTTGTAGTCGTATTGTTACGTATTGTATTATTATGTACCTTTCTAGTACGAGTAGCTTATTCGCATTAAAAAAAATTGTATTTTAATATGTATATATATTCTGTATTCGTCAAAATTAAATACGAGTATAAAATAATACAATTGTTACTTTGCATTAGTTTATCAGTAGGGCTTAAGAATGGCGCCCACGTACACTGACCATTTGATCGAATACAGTAATTAAAATGTGAACGAATATGATAAATCCGATCCATATTCGGTGTATGCAATGAATAATCATTTCTCGAATCTAAATCTCAATTATGATGCTCGTGCAGTGACTACTTGTGAAATTGTTAATGTGCGCACTAAGACATTAAATAAGAATTAAATATATTTTTAAAAAGGGAAATTCTATATGGTAGCCTCGAGTTTTGCCGAAATCCACGTGGTGGCATACTAAGTTTGCATAATCCACACCGTGGCCTCGAGGTTTTAGAAAATCCACATCGTGGCCTCGAGTTTTCTATTTTCCACGTGATGACCGAACCACTCTAACTCACTCACCTAACCACCACCCAACTCTCACCCACTCACCCCTACATCACCAAAAACCACCGCAATAACCTCACCGTCCCACCGCCACACCTTTCCAGCCTCCACAACCACCCAACCACCCTGCGAACTCTCTCAAACACAACCACAAG
>SNQN01000811.1:6188-64926 GCA_008642245.1 Bassia scoparia | reverse complement strand
AAGCCGCAACCACCCAACGAACCCATCTTCGCAAAACCAGACCCACCGCCACATCGCAAAATCACCTCCCTCATCTCCTTCCTTCTCCCTTGCAAAAATCCCCAAATTAATTACCCTAATTTTGAAATCTCCAAATCATTTTCGAAAATCCCCAAATCAAATACACAACCCGAATTTTGAAATCCCCAAATCAATTACCCTAAAAGAATTCGAATTGAATTGGGGAAAAAATTCGAAAACCCTAATTCGAATTTAAATCGGTGTTCGTGGCTAGGGTGGTGCACTAGGCGGGTTRCGACGTGGTTGTGGGTTGGTGGGGGCGAGGCGACGCGTCACATGGTGTGGTGGTTGTTGGTAGCTGTCATAGGTGGTGTGGTGGTTGTTGGCAGCAACATAAGGGAGGAGAGAGAGAGATGTGGGCGAGGGTGGTGGCCGTGTGTGGGTGGCGGTTGTGGGTGTTGGCTCGGTTGATGAGGGGTTGGGTTGGTGGGGTGCTTACGGTGGTTGGGTGGTGRGGCTGCCTACGGTGGTTTTGGGTGATGTAGGGGTGAGTGGGTGAGGGTTGGGTGGTGGTTAGGTTAGTAGGCTATAGTGGTTCTGCCACCATATGGAAAATAGAAAACACGAGGCCACGGTGTGGATTTTGAAAACTTAGTATGCCACCGCGTGGATTTTGGCAAAACTCGAGGCTACCATATAGAATTTCCCTTTTAAAAAAGTACTTCATCCGTTTAGATTTAGTAATTACGCTTGAGGTGTGTGCAAATTTCTAGGCAAATTTTAGAGGAAAAAAAGAAGAGGGTCTATGTGAGAGAAGAGATATAGAGATAGTGTTTTACCAAAAAAAAGAAGTGTAGCTAGTAAATTGAACCATGATTAAATAGAAAGTGTAGCCACTAAATTGAAATGGATGAAGTATAATTTTTTTGGGTTATGTTATATGTAACCCTAAGGACTACATATAAAAATTGAAAGCATTTCTTGATCTATTAGTGGAAATTATTTGGAAAAACAAGACCAAATAATACAATAATCAATGTCATAAATACTTAATTTTTTCTTTCTATTTTAGGCCTCTTATACATAAAGGCTATGTATATCATTTTCCTTTTTTGATTGTAGGCCAAAATCATGCGTTAATTAGTGTAATTGATATTTATATATGTTCATTTATTATTTTCACTTTTAATTTAGTGATCTTCCTTAACATCTGATGCGCTTTTAAGCTTTTGCCTTTAGAAAAAAATTAGTTTTTAAGTGCACGCTTAAAACTAGGAGAAAAAATTGTTAATCTATATTTAAATTTGATGCTCTTTGAATTGTAACCTTTTTAAATATTGTATCATTTTTCAATCATAATTCATTTTATTACCATGAATGTTTTAACTTTTAAGTAGTAGTAGTTTATTTGGTAAATTTAAAACCTTTCTTTATTTGAAAATTTTAAAGTAGGAAGTGAATAAATTAAGAGAGCTTTAAATATATCAATTTATATTTATTAAAGGGTAAATCGGACATTTCCTAGGGGACACCATTGCTTCCCCTTGGCTTATATAATAGAGATCTAAATGGAATTGAAATTAATTAAGACAAAGTTTAGAACAGACTTACGTTAGATTATTGAAAAACGAGTTGATTAAGTTTACATTAAAACTGTTAGTAGTTACCATAAATCTGTTGCAAGTTACTTTAGAACCATATGTTATTACTTTTATGTCATATTACTATTTTCCTCTTTACTATGCAATTATAATTAAATCATTCAAATTATCACATCACGATCACATGTCATGAAACTCAAAATTTTCAAATAACATACATTAATGTACAATAAAAAATCATTACTAATTAAAAGTAACTTTTAATGCAATTTTGGATAGACCCTGTCTTTGCCTGGTTGTACCAAATGATGATGCAATGAGCATGAAGCAAAGTGGTCCACGCACCGAAAATGAGTCAAATGACAAGTAGAGTGGAAGCTACATGCACTATACTTCCAAAGAGTCATACTCTGCTCGATATTTTGCAACAAGGTAGAATATAATTGGGTACAAGGTTGAATACAAGGCTAGCTTTATTGCGAGGGTCGGTGGCAAACAACGGTGTTAAAAAATATCCGATTCGATTGATCCGATTTGGTTTTTAAGGTTTCGGATATTTCATATCGAATATTCGAAAATTTTCGAAACGGATTTTTAGCACTTTTGGATATTTGGATATCCGAAATATCTGATTTTTTTATTAAATAATAAAATAATATGGAAAAATAAAAGAAAATAGCAAAAATAGGTAAAAATAGGCATTGTATCCGCGATACGAGCCGAAACTTTGGATATCCGATCCAAAACTTCGGATATCGGATCGGAAAGTTGATGGATGGATATTTCGGATCGGGATTTCTCTGATCCAAAATTTTCAAATAACCAAATTTTCAGATCGGATTATCCGCTTTGAACACCCCTAGTGACAAAGGGCGCTACAAGTGGCAATAAGAGCTATAACAACAACAAAGTATGGTGGTGGCAAGAAGTGTGTTTTAGAGTCGATCAAACTTAGTGTGACTTGAAAATTTGTGGGCTTTGGGCAAGACTTTTTCGGCTTGATTTTCTTTTGTTCGAGCTTCAGAAATCAAATTTCATACACGTTAGTTAATTTTTTGGGCCTGAAAGGCGTGTCGCACACCTAACAAAGATAATAATTTACCTAACTAATCCTCCTAACTATGTAGTAGGGTAAGTCAGGGTCGATCCCATAGAGAAGGTTCAATTAATTATTGGTCGCTAAGAAATACAATTAGTCGAGTAAAATAGACGGAAATGAGAATTGGAAACTAATACTAACTAAAGAAAGCTAATGAACTAAAATATCTAGGATTAAGTATCCTTGCTAATATAAACATATGTAGTCAATAATCTCACCCCAAATCAATCAGAAAAATATTCAACAGGATAGATAATGCGCCCTATATTAGTACCAAAGATTTCTTTCGATCAATCAATGGCTTCCCTAACTATGCAATCGTACCTATTTTCATGGAGTCATACATATTAGAGACATTAAGAATAGCATCCTAAAATCCTAGCAAGTCCGATCAACTACTTTCGTGATGATTTTTCCTACTTTTATCTAGGGTTCAAAAATCGATTAAGAGCCAACTTTCGCCACGAACCTAATCACATTCAATAAGTACTATTTCTAGTCAAATRTTGATAATAATACCAACCCTAACAAAKATGAACAATAAACTAATCAATTTGGGGATTTGARATTAAATCATAACATATAATTCATAWTMGGGTTCAACCTAAATCCTAGATAATTACACTACTCAAACATAATTATCAAATTAATAAAGTAAAGAACTAAACTAACAAAGACAAAGACAACAAGCTAAGCTTTAATCAATTAACGAAACAAAGATTAGAAATGAAAATAAGTAAAATAAAGTAGCCATATTAGAATCTCAAATTATGAGAATTGACATACAAGAATCACATATTGCTCGCCAAATCTGAACTTGCGGCGGCTTCCTGCCCTATGCGCCCCCCGTATGCTTCTCCTCCTCTTCTAAATTCTAAACAAAGTAWATATATAGCTAAGACTTAATGGACTTATTTGCAATGGGCCTTTGCCTATCTAATTAAAATATAAAATCAGAGCTGAGCCACGGCCAGAGGGCTCTGGGAATCCATAGGACAAAACAGAATGGCAGCAACAAAAGTCACTAAAACCCATAGGGCGCTGGTTTTGGCTCCTAGACCAATGGGTCCACTTAAAAGGGCTGTATCTTGAGTTTCAGACATTGAAACGTAGCGTGTCACCTACCGTTGAGAAGCTCTTTGAATCTAGTTTCCAACGCAACTTGAATCACTTCAATCCGATAAGTATATCTCAAGATATGAGCAAAATAGTGAGAAGTGGTCAAGCTGAACTTTTGCAAGCAATGACGTTTCTTCAATTTTAACTCAAATTCACCCCAATCAGCTGTGCCAGGGTCCTCACCAATGCTAACTGGACTTCATATGATGTTGTTTCTCCAATAATCCTAGGAAATCAAGYCAAATCCTACAAAAATAACAAAAACATACCCGAAACGAGTAATATCGAAATATATACAAAATAAAGCTCAAAAGAATTAAATGTGAAGAAAAGTATGATAAATATCAATAAAATAGGACATATAAAATGTGTATTTTATCGACTTATCAGGGCCTCACCCGAAAAAGTCTGCTCCAATATTACGGRCTTTGGACAACAATTATAGGCCCGAGAACGGTCCCATCAATTCAAAGGGACTTATTCCACATGTCAAGCCCGATCCAGACCTAACCCTGCCCATGATCACCTCTGGTATGTTTACTATAAATCTTGGGGTCTTGCATCGATGAAGTTCGATGATGATGAAGTTCTTTAATTTGATTTATTTCTTTTTAACTATGGTTGGTTTTAAACACTTACTTAGTCATTGTTGGTTTAAACTTTGAATAGTAGAATGTGTTGTGTGAACTTGTGTCTTTGTTAGTGAACTGAGTCGTAGACCTCTTGAAGCTCATGGTATGGTATGTTGTATGTATAGCTAGAGGGATGTAAAGAATCACTAAGATTGTGATCAATACAATTGGTTAGGATTTTTATGATATCGATTGCATAACATGTTGCACGTAATAAATTGTTGTTGTTGTAGTGTCGTATATCACTCGGGTATTTATAAAAGGTAGGTTTAAAAAAAAATGAAAAAAGGAGGGTCACACATAATATGTGGATTAATTCATAACAAATGAATAATTTCAACGCATTTGGTAGGGAGCCACATGGACACTATAATGGAATTAAATTCCATGAAATAGAAAAACGCTAATTTTGTCATAAACATCACTTGTAATGCATTGTATACAGACAATTAAGCAAATAAAACACCACCCGAGCAACGACAGACAAAAAACTAGTTTAGGATTAAACGCGTAGTATCACCAATTTGAAGGAAATAGACAAAGTTTGACAACGAGTTTGTGTTAGTAACTTAGTATGGTACCAAAACCCAGGTTACTGATTGTAATGTGTTCTTGCGAAGAAACCAAAACCAAAGCTTTTCGAACCAATAACTCAGCATTTCGAACTCATACGTAGATTTCGAACAATGCACCAAAATCCGAGTCCTTAAACATCCCTCAATTCAAACACAAAAGACCCTAAATTGGAACTAAAAAATCGATGTTCATGTGTGTACTTGGCAAGGGAATACAAGGACAAAATGATGTAGTGAGTGTGTTCATGAGAATGAACAAAAACGAAGAACTATATATGTGTATTCACGAGAGAGTGAGGAAGATTGGTTAAAGAAAGAGATTATTATAGAAGAATGGGTGAGCAATGTTTTAAAATAAATGACGATACTTTTTCTGTTAGAGTAAGGGAAAATTAGGGAATATGTCCAACCTCGAGGGTACCTGCAACATTTCCAAAAACACAGGGGTATATGAACTAACATGCCTAAACTTAGGGGTATATGGGGAAAAATTTCAATTGGAAAAAATTTCATTCCATTGTTCATGATACCAAACAAGAGGAAAGAGAGTGAACCATATCTATTTTCAATCGATTAAAATTCTATCAAATCATTTCTACTCTGTTTAGAGCATGTGCAATAATAAGCTAGTTGTCAAATAAATTAGCTTACAATGCCCGATTTTTCACCCAAAAAATATTTCAGTTAATTTATGCCCCAATAGTTTAGCACTGCTTCCTCTTGAAAAAAACACTTAATTTTAGTTGGAACTTGTAAAAAACCAAAATTTCATGCTTTGAATATCAAATTTTTTGCCTAATGTTCACCTCGCCAAGCTAATTACTTGATTTTAGTCCAATGATCAAGCTAGTAGCTGCAGACTTTTAAAAATTGCAAGCAAGTCCGTAAATACGAAGGTGCAACAATTGTAAATACTCTTACGCTATCTTTGACCTCGATTACTAAACATCGCCCTGAATTATTTACTTTCGCCCCAATTTCGTGGTTGATTTTCCCATTTTATCCTTTCGTCCTCTCAAACCCTTATTGTTCCCTCTCCTCTCATCTCTTAGCTTAGCACCACAACGTAATCGCCGAAATATCGGGACAAATGTCGGAAACGGACCCCAAACCATCGTCGCCGTCGCCTAACACTACTGGAGAGATAAGTTTTTTTTGGATATGCGTCTGAATTTTACGTACGTCCCATGGGACGCATGTCTAGAAATTCCTCACGTCCCATGGGACACGAGGAATTCCCAGACGTACGTCCCATGGGAATTCCTCATGTCCCATGGGACGTGAGGAATTTCTAGACGTACGTCCCATGAGACGTGCGTCTGATTGCTAGACGTGGGAATTTCGAGCCTTCATCTAAGATCCAGACGTGAAAATTATACGTTGATTGAAAAAAAATATTATCGAGCCTTCGTCCAAGATCCATACGAGAGTCCCATGAGACTCTCGTCTGGATCTTGGACGAAGGGTCGTTTTTTGGGTGGTGGCTGATCAGCCATCACTTGGTGGTTGTTAGGGTGGTGGCTATGGATTTTTGTGTAGAGAGAGAAAGTGTTTGGGTTGTAAGGAGTGGACGTGGGGTGATTTGAGTAAGGGTTTTTTTTTGGAACTTTGTCAAAATCTTTGAGGCGATTTTAAGTAAAACGGAGCGAGGATTAACAATTTCTATCATTGACGGGCTCAATAAACGATTAACAATTAACAAAAGAGCCTTTAAGAGGAGTAGAAAAGAAAAGTTAGGCGTGAAAAAACCTCTTATCTACTTACCACGTAATTCAACCCGAAGTTTCGAATTTTTCTCACTACGACTCTTCTCACTTCTCACTCTCGTCGTTCTTTTCAGGTAAAACGTTCTTTCGTCCTTTAATTTGAACTTGCTTTTACTCTGAAAATCTGCAATTTTCATGTTAATTTTGTAGGAATTCAATATTATTAGCCTATTTGATTTGATTCAACTTATTGTTTGTTTGTTACGCTGAATTTGTGTTCTTCACTTATTTTACAGTTATTGTACAGTTGAATGAGTTCGTTAGCCGAATTTCAATGTTAGTTGTTGGATTCAATGTCACAATAATCTTTAATTGTTGCATTTTTTTCTGTATTGTTTGCTAATTGCTATTAGTTTGTTTTTTTTAAAGTTTATTCGCATTTCATCCGAAGAAATTTCTTGTGTTTTTGAATGGTGTGAAGTTCAAGTGATTAAAAGCTATTTATGAACATAATTAGTCTCACGCTTGTGAGAAAAGTAAGGAATTCCATGTTAAGGTGATATTATCGGAGAAGTGAAGGCTGAATGATGCTATTTTAGGATAGGTCTTGGTATTCTTTCGGCCAGGCGATTGAATCATTGAACTATTGAAGTATAGAATTGTTAAACCTGTTGTTTTGAGGTCTGAGAGAGTATGATTAATTATTCCGAATGTTCGATTGTCCCTAAACTTGCGGTAGTTTTCGGATTTATGGATGGCAGGCGAGTGTTGATTTTGAAGTTGTGGATGAAGATCGAAGTTACTCCATCCGCTTCAAATTATGTGCAACAAATGTTTATAATAGGTTGCCATGTCTCTCTCCTTTACACGTTTCTTCTCCATCTATCTATTCCTTTTGACGATAATAACTAACTGAATTAAGTCAGTTCATCCCCAATTGGGCACATAATTTGAAACATTTGAAATAGTTTRGTTGATTTTGCTGGAGTGCTGGAGGGAAGTGATGTTTGGATCTCTGACTCCTTGGCTGGAAAAATTAAGTCATGCGAGACAGCTTACGGTGTCTTCAAGAGGCATGTTTCTTAAGACTTCTCATAGCTAATTACCATTCATGGCCGTTATACATTCATGGCTCCACTAGTGGTGGAGTAATGGGGTTTCAATATGCATAAGCTTACTTCTAATCTTAAAGTAGCTTTGAGCCTGAACATCATTATTTTAAGACAGTTTTTCTGGTTGCACCTGCTCTATGGGGCAACAGCTAGCTATTTTCTTATAAATAAGGATTATACAACATTAAGTTATATGTTTGTTTAATTTCAAAGCAATCTAAAGAACTTGTTCATTTGCAACGTGTTGAGTTGGAAATGAATGAGTAAGTGGATGTTATGGCCTATTTGGTTGGTGGTAATAGATGGATGTAATGATAATAAGACTTATTAGTATTTATATATAGGCTCATGCTAGTGTCTATGGAAATGATTATTCACTTCTTGTGTCATTATAAATTTCACTAGCATTTATCACCAATTTAGAATTTGTATTAAGCGAGGATGGAATTTGGTGAAGTAAAGCACTTTTTAGTTGAAAATTTCCTCATGAAAGACATATAGCTTATTTACCTTCAATTATGATTGCCTAACTTACACCAAATGGGTTTTTGAAGTTAGCAAGTTCTCTTTATTGAGAATTGGACTTTTCATGAAAAGGAAATCTAGAAGGTACTTTGCTGAATGACAATGTAGGATCTTGAGCTATTGTTGTTGGTGTAGTTTATGATTTGATGGGACTTTGTTTCCTTTTTAGATCGTCAATATTCTACAGTATACTGTTTGTTATACCATGCCAATGGTGGAAAGACATATATTCTTCTGGATCCAGCCTTTTCAATTAGAATTTAAGTGGATAGCTAAGCTGTTAAAGTGATTTCTTGTATTGGATCCTCAAGATCTTTTCCTATGTAGAATGTTGGTGATCAAGATATCAGAAAATTTATGATAAGGGGACTTGGGGTTAGGATTTCATGATTTTTACTGTATATGTTTGTTACGTTTGCTTAATGCTCTGGTGTGATCTTACTGACATTCGACGTTTGTAAATGCCTAGGGCCTAGGTACTTGAAGTGGATAGGGTCACATTAAGACTTTGTTTATTTCTCTCTTTTTTTTTAAGGTCTAATTAGTTCTACATGGGAAATTACTTTTCATGGGAATTCATAATTCATGAGAAGTTTTTTCCCTTGTTAATTTCCTAGGAATATGGTTAGTAGTTTGTTTGACTCTATAGTTTTTTAATTTCCTAAAATTTTTTAATTACCCAGGGGCTTGGTTAGAAATTTCCCATGTTTTGTTGGAAATTACATAGTCTTATACTTTCCATTTCCTATGTGTTTCATATTTTCCTTCAATGAAACACAACAATCTTTTATAGCTATTTTCTTGAAATCTTAATTAGACTCCAATCAAACAAGGCTAAAATCAAGATAGGTTCAGAGTAAAATGTTCTAATAGTTAAGGTAAGGTGGGGTTATAACTAATAAGTCATATTAATTTCGAATAAGGTAAGTTCAGTGTCATAAGTTCTAATAACTTTACTTAAGTAAAGTTCATGAAAAATGTTTCTTTAGGAAGTTCAAATAAGATAATTGATTGAGTTAGCTGCTCGGTAATAGCTGATTTGACTAGATGATTGTATAAGTTGTTTAAATAAAAGTGTATGGTAAATAGTTGGTAGGTTATATTGTTATAGCTGTTAGCTATAAGCTCTTTCACTAAGCTCGACATATGAGCTTTTTCATCCCAATATTCTCTTCCAAAGCTCTACCAAGCAAACATCCCAATTAGCTTTTTGAGCTGGCCAGACCTCTCTTTATTTCCTTAAACCTCAAACTTGCAAACAAGTCCAATTATTTTTCTGATGAAAAGAACACTCTTTAGACTTTTTGCATCCCCCTTCCCCCTGGCAGTTCTCTCTCTCCCTCTCTGCCCCCTTACTTTCATAAAGAAAATGCTTGTCTACTACTGTATATTGATTCTTTTGTAATCAAATGCAGATTTTTTTTGTTGAGTATAAACAGGGAAGGGCGTGCTTTCTTAATGAAAGAGAAAAGGGGGGCTTGGAGCATTCTTGGTTGGACAGCTTATCCAATGTCTAATGCATGCTGTCCTTAGTTCTCGCCACAATTATAAGGCTTTCATTTTGTGACAAAATCCAGTTGATATTCTTTGTTCAACATTTTCTCTGTATCCACCAAGCTGATGCTCTGTATTCTCGATTGATCACTTTAGGTTATTTCGGAGGTATTGCTTTTTTTTTCAAGTCTTTTTTTGCAGTCATTTCTTTTCTCTCTCTTTTTTTTTAAAAAAAAATAAATAAAATTTCAGCATCTAGTTTGTCAGTAATTTACTTTGATTATTCCACGATGGTTATTACTTTATTCATTGCTTATTACTGTGAGTCTGTGAATTAAGTTTTTCTTGACCATTGTTTTGTAGCAACCTAGTTCCTTCTTACAATTCTTTGTACAATGGTGCATCAACTAGCTTATCTTTCATGAATAAGGTCTATATTACAGTTTGAGTCAGACTTTTGTTTAAATTCAATGCGATCTAAAGAATTTGTTCATTAGAAACTTGTTGAGCTGGAAAGGAGCAAGTGGATATGCTCTTTTCAGTCTTATAGCCTATTTGGTTAACGGTGACAGACATAAGCAGTTTTGTATATACAGGCTCATGCTATTGTCTAAAGAAATGATTATCCACCCCTTAAACTGTGATTTTCACAAGTTTTCATTACCATTTATCACCATTTGGAATATGTATTATGAGAGGATGAAATTTTGTGAAGAAAAAAACATGTTTGCAACTTTTCTTGTGAAATACATAGAAGTTTATTGATGCTGCCTTCATTTATGATTGCCTACTAAGTCGGATTTAGCAGTCAACAACTGTTCAGAGCAGTACTTTGCTAGTTTGGTGATTAACAATATAGAATCTTAAGCCATTGGTGTTGGATATGTTTGAATTTTGTGGGATCTTGTTCAGTTTTATATCATCAATATTCTGCAGTATGTTATACCATGATTTATGGTGGAAAAAATATATTGTGTTGGATCTAGCTTTTGATAGAATGAAGCGTAGAATCTAGATATTGTTCATACAAATCCTAGCTTAAAAGTTAAAAACCAATTTAAGTGGGCAGGTAAGCCGTCACAGCAATTACTTGTATTTGATCGTCAGATCTTTTCCTATGTGGAATGGTGGTGAACAAGATATAACAAACTTCATTTATAAGGTGCATGTTTGTTATGTTTGCAGCTTTGCTTTGGTGCGCTTTGGATCAATATGTCTTGTAAGGAGTGAATTGTCTATGTAAAGCTGTTAACTTGTGTTTTGTGTGAATGCTGTTTAGTTTATTTGTTTTTGATTTCAATCTGCTTTAGAGTAGGGAACGTTAAGATATGATAAAAATGAGAAAGATGACAGCCATGGAATGAAACATGATTTACCAATGAGGCACTGATGTTTGTTGTTATTCTTCAGAATGGTGTTTACTATGATACACAGACTTGGCTTGATGTCTTAAACACGTGTATGTTCCAAGAATCGCAGACAACCATCTTATGAAACTTTGGCATGATTTTGTTTTAAACTGTCATACCGTATTTGCAACTGAGTATTAATTACAGATACTTTGAGGTGGCAAGGTGAATCAGTCAATTAGAGAAACCGAGTAACATATTGTTGTGAATCTTGTGTTGGCCATTTTTACTTCTAAGAAAGAGTAAAAAATGGATATTGCTCGAAACGCAATGTAAATTGATGAAACAGAATGACATATTGTTGTGAATCTTGTGATGGCCATCTATATTTTTTGCTTTTTACTGATTAATAATAACTTTAGATTAAGTAGGTGTTGCTGATGTATTTTGGAAATATAGTTGAATGGGTTCCAATTGTTAAGATAAGTTCAGGACTTCAGGTTAATAATTCATAATAAGTTCGGTTTAGATAAGATAGGATAAGCGTAGGGGTCATAAGTTCTAATAACTTCAGATAAGTCTAGCTCATGAAATATTTGCTCTAAGAAGTTGAAATAAGATAATTTTATTTTCTGGTGAAAAGAAAACACCCTACATTATGCAATGATGAGGTATTTTAGGCTTTATTAAAATTGAACTTATGCTCGATTGTTATACGTTTTTTTTACTTTTTTTTTGGTAATTAAATGCAGATATTTTTTTGGTTGAGTATAAATAGAGAAAGGGCGAGCCTTTGTAATGAAAGAGAAAAGGGGCCCCTGGAGAATTTTAGGTCGAACGGCCTATCCAAAGACTGATGCTTGCTGTCAGTTGCTGTCTCGACTTCCATAAAGCTTCCCTTTTGTGAAAAATTCAATTGATTTTCTTTTGATATCGATTTCTTCTCTTTATCCATCAAGCGATTGCTCCAAATTCTTGTCCGGTCAATTTAAGGTTTCTCTCTTTTATCGGAGGTATGCTGCTTACTTTTCTAATTGTTTTTCAAGGCCCCTTTTGCATTCGTTTGTTATCTTATTGATTTCAAATGTCTTAATTGTCTGTAATTTACTTCGATTGCTCCATTTATTATTGTTTCTTACATTTATCTGTAGATTCATTTCCATTGTTAATATTACCTTACGCCTGAATTAATTTAGAATCTTTCCCCAAAATTTAAATCCATGCTTGATGCAGTAATATTAGATCTAGGAAATGTGGATTTAAGAGTGTATATTCCTTCATCAGATTCTGCTGTATATATGGCTGATGCCCTATAGTTCTCTATAGATTCACATTGCATTTTTCTAGATCTAGTTTGTATTTCTAATTGGTTGTGAAATCAATTTTATGTTTTATTGTATTTCTAAACGTGATTCTTCTTATTAAGTTTTTGACTTTGTCTGGAAATTTGTATCATGCTATTAGCTATAAGCCTATAATGATGATTTTTAGAATTATTAGGCTTGGTTTTGAGTGAGTTATTGGTAGCTAAGTTGATATTTACTATTGGATAGGTGGTTATATTGAGATTCATTTTGCTTGGGTTTAAGATTGATATATAAGTCAATACTTTTGCTAAGGAGTGGGCTGTGCTATTGATAATCCTTTATCTGTTCATTAGTTTGCAAATTAAATTTGTTGGGCTGAACATTTCTTAGAAACTGAACATGGTTCCACTAAAGTTTAGGGCTCGTTTGGTAACCATTTTTGTTTTCAGTTTTTGGAAAGCTAAAAACAAAAACCAGGAATCTTGAAAAAGCGGTTTCCACTTTTTGTTTGTCAGTTTTCAAATTTAACATGTTTTCAATAAGTTCGTCTAATTTTTGTTATATTATAGGAAATATATCATATGAATTTGAAACACAAAAAACCAAAAACAAGAAAACCACAGTGATACCGAACGAGCCCTTACTTGTTACGGAGTATTTCTTAATTGTACCTAATTATGTTGAACTTAACTTATTTTCAATATTCTTAATTCCTTTTATTTTTTATATTTTTTTGGACGGGAATGTTCTTAAATTTAATATGCTTATTTTTGTTGAATTTGCTAACATCTTATTCTCCTCAGAACTAATTTTTTATAGGGATATTCTCAGTCATAACCCTATTTTATTTTTACTTTTCTCTTTGGTAGCAATGAAAATCGCAATGATAGCCCCGAGTTTATGAATTTATGGCTATTGTTGAGGACGAGACTTGTCAAGAGAGTTGTTTTTTTATAAGTAAATAAAGTTCATGTTCTAGGTTGACATAAGATTTGGTTTATTAAAACTATATCTCCTTCGGCTCTTGTATAAAACTTATGGCCTTTTGTTATGAAAAAAATACCATTGAAAACTGCCGTTAAAAAATATTTACTATTCTTCCTCTTGGTATAACCAATGAAGATGACTTCTTTTTGCTTTTGCTAGTCGCCTGATTTTCTCCACTCTTCCCTCATCATGACTTTTCTTCCTTAACCTACCTCATCACATCCTCAGCTAGCTTGTACAACTTTACCACCGACACTAACAACCAGATTTTATGGAATATTTGAATCCATGGTGCATGTATAGTCTAGGTGGCACGGACAATTGCCGTGTCCCATAGTCTACACGTATTGGACACCTACACTACTCGATATGTGTCCGACACATCAATTCTCATGTCGAATTTTTTTTTATGTTAAGGACACTTATAGAATGCATTTTAGACACTTATAGGGTATACATTTTCACTCACCTTTTGCTTATAAGCCACCTCTTTGTAGTTATGGATCCATCATTGCACTTCTTTGATTAGTTGAAAACTTGAGATTTTATATCACTGCTCTCAAAGTCTCAATGCTTTCTTAAAGTTGCGGCAGTACTTATCGTGAATGATCTGCATATAAACTAGACAAACTCGAGAATTGTCATTTTGCCGATTGTTTTTGAAGATGGCTATTTTACGTTGTAATATGGGACACCAATACATTGTGATACGGGGCAGGTGGTGTGTGAGTGCGTGCTCCCCTGCTGTGGAGTGGGGGATTACATCGACTTTTTCTTATGCACCTAGCCACTGACCTTGCTAACAAGGTAGCAGACATTTTAGGTTCATTTTTTCCATGTTGATTTCCAGGGTCACTTTTTTAATTTGCTCATGAAATGCTGTCCCTCTTGTATAGTAAATTAGAAGCTGTGCCTAGGTGTGAACTATGCCGTTGCTCACATTGAGATTAGTTGAATCTTTAGGGAGCTTTTAAGTGTGTACTTTCTTGGGATTAGGATCATCACTAGGAATAAATGTGTGGAAGTTTGAAACCCCAAATCAATTAGGAATCTATATAATCCTTTGCTGTACACAAAGCAGTAGATTATGATAGAAGCCAAAAACTCGTAGTTTTAAGTGCTTATCTTATCGGAAGATGATGCATTATGTTCGTTATAGACTGCTTATGCAGTGGCTGTGGCTCGTTTTGTTCTTGCAGTGGAGGAAATTGAAAGATTTTAAAGCTACACACTGCATTGATTAAGGGCTTGTTCAAGAGCTTTTGTATCTTTATCCATTTTTTTTTGAAAGCCGTGGTTCACACTCTTTGATCTGAGGCATAACTTTTTGCAAGAATGCTTTTTAACTCACACTTTTTTCAAGTCACATTGTTATCCATAGTTTAAAGTTGATTGGCCCTAAAATTCCCAGTAGCAATGCAATTCCTGCTGTCCTCCCAATAATTTGAAAAAATAATAATTAAAATAAATCTTCCTCAGGTATTATCATTTTAGCTGTATGTGGTACGTTTTTCTCTTCTCTAATAGTGTTTTTGCTGTTGC
This sequence comes from Bassia scoparia, assembly GCA_008642245.1. Lineage (NCBI taxonomy): Eukaryota > Viridiplantae > Streptophyta > Magnoliopsida > Caryophyllales > Amaranthaceae > Bassia > Bassia scoparia. The sequence continues at coordinate 49,878 of SNQN01000811.1, read as the reverse complement.
AGGTTGTGCTGTTTCTTGGAACTTTTAAAGTGACAGGACATATATACTCAGGGAATAGGATATGTCCACTGACACTGCAAAAGAAAATGTGTCCGTAGTGGATTCATCTGTGTCTCAGAAGCATGATGTTGGGAATTGGGAAGAACCAGGTACTTTCATGGAAAGTTTTCTACTTGCTCGATTTACGCACGTTATTTCTGCTACTTGCTGGAGTTTCATAGGTCATAGCTGTTGTAGTTTGGTGATTAGCTAGTGGTGGTTGAATTAGTACTCCCTTCTTGAAGTTAGAGACTTTTAAATTAATTAATGCGTGATTTTTTGTCTGCCATCAACTTTTCTCTATGGTGCTCTGTACCATCTTGCTTATTGTTCCTTCTGATTCCTTGTGCTTTCTGATATATTCCAGGAATCTTGTTGATGCTTTCTTATTAAGGAGCATCACTTGCTTAATATCATTAGTGGCTACTTTTTTCTTTTTCTTTTTATTATTGCTCTACGAGAATGCTCTCCATGATGACAATTGTGAACTGTCACTCAATTTCATTAGTACAAATCATTTTTTTCAGTTATTTGGCTTCTTTGTTGTTCCTGTATTAATGTTTTGGGAGAATTATCTGTATAATAAAATATCCTTCATTATTTTTGAACCACTATCTGAAGAGGACTGTCATAGTGGCATAGTGCACTATGGAGGCTCTCATAGTCTCGTGGTGGCTAATACATAGCTATATATTTCTTACTTGGGTAGAAAACAGAATACTTATTACATGACAAATTGTTTATCATTTGATGCTTCTTATCCTTTGTCCCCTGTCTGTTGTATTGTGGCTGATTCTAACACTAGATGATCCCGAGAAAATGCTCGAATTTTCAATTTTCATAAAAAAAAGATGAAAATTTTAATTACGGAGTAAGTAATATGAGTTAGTAACAAAATCATTTTTAAAATTTGATATAGGAATAAACTAATCAAATAAATTTTATTTATTAATATTGAGATATTTTTATAGAAAAAAGTATTTGAACAATATAATTAAAAATGAAATTTATGAATCAAATAAATGTATCTAGGGAATTGTTAATGAAATAAATATAATGTAATTAAAAAAGTAATAAGTTTGGGAGGGAAAATAAAACGGTTTGGGAGGGAAAACTTGTTTTAGTGGGGATTGTTTTAGTAATAATATATAGATTGGCATTGGCACTCAAACCCCTTCAAATTAGCCACCACGAGACTATGAAGGGATATATTTTTAAACCTCCACATTTAAGAACCTGTCAAGTAAAGTGTCATGTCCAGTTGTCCATGTTCACTGGTAAAGGCTTGGCGTCCTGGAAGTGTGGACTTAATTCCATGGGTATCATTGTGGCCAATGAGTATTAATGTTGGAGGGGGCTGCCCGTATTATAGCTTGTAGAAGGGTTAAAATATTGATACATAAATCAATAAGGGAAACTGCATTTCCTGCAAGACAATGAACAAAATAACGTAGAATCAAGACAAAATAAATTTATAATTTTGGGAAAAAAGTGAATATGTAACATTTTGTATTTTTTCCACAGGTCATCCTTTTTTAAATTAGGGTGTTTTTTCATGTCTATTGAAACTATGGGCAACAACTTTTTAGGTTTATTGATTATTTCCTCCGTATCAAATTAGATGCATCACTTTCCTAAATGAGGTGTTTCAAATTAGATGCATCACTTTCCTAAATGAGGTGTTTCAAATTAGATGCATCACTTTCCTTTTTAGGAAATATTTCTCTCTGTCTCTTTCTTATTGCATGAGTCTCCTTTATTTCTTCTCTATTTCTCTCTTCTCCAAAAATTGCCTAGAATTCCATTTGTTTTAAAGTACATCATCTAGTATGAAACAAAGGAAATATCTCATACCCTCTGTTTGAGTTATGACCCGTATTGAGCTTACTTACTGTCCTTTTTTACAACGGTACTTAAATTTTACCACTATATGCCATCTTTCTTTGGTATTTCTTTCTCAAAATTCCTTTCTAGAGGTGTTACTAGTTACTACACATGTTATTGGTTAATGACCCTACAAATTGGATATGTGTGTACTCCAATTAGGAAATTAGTACAACCCGTTTTACAATGAGAGACTTGGGATGTTTTATTTAGAATTTAGGACTAGGCCTTGGTGATGATTATAAATACATTTTTTGAAAAAAAAAAATCTGAAAAAATTCCAAGAAAATACATTGCACTAATTGCCTTGTAATTGGATCAGTTTGCGACTAGAATGATGACTTGACAAATGTGTTTTGCATGAATAACTTTTGAGAAATTTTTGGTTAGTTGGCCAAAAGGTGTTAATAAGTCTTTTCTTTTCACTTGTGGATGAAATTCTTCTCGATGTTGTATGAATGTATGATTCTTAGACTTCCCTTGGTAGTTGATACTTTTTTAGGCTTTGTGACATGTATGTGAGGTCGATTGAAGTTTTTTGGTCAATAAAATTATATAAGAGCATTCTTCAGGTCAATGAAGTGGACATTTTGCCTAAGGGAGGAATGTGTCGTACATAAAGGATTTGGTACCCAACATTTGGTAGTTATTTTCTTTTCTTTATTGAAATTTATTCCATTTCATAGATTTGAGCACCACATTTCAAAATGACATTGTTTCACTGTATTTTATCTATCCTATATAATCTCTCAATAAAATTTTGGTTATGGGGTTGTGATAAAAAGGGGTCTTATAGTATTGAATTGAACCAAGTGGTGTTTGGCAAGAATCTGAGAAGGGGACTGTCAAGTCACTGTTGAGAGCTATCTTTTCTTGTGTTTTTAGTTATGTGTGCCTTATGATATGGGTCTGATTGAAATGCAATTTATATTTTCATGAGTTTAGTAGAGTGAACTCTACTGTTAAAGGCATGAAAAATAATCCATGAAATCAACCACACAAAAAGCTTAAAGAATGTGTATAGGAATCTTGCCAAAAGGGCTCTTCCAAGGCATTGGGTTATTGATGATTCTGTGATATAGGGAGAATCTAGCTACAAAGTTGGTCAAAAATCCTTTGATTGTGCATTTGAGTAGTAGGCCACAATAAGGGTGAGCGCAACTAGGTACTAGTTATATTTTGAGAACCCTATACCCTAGGTCCTTGCAAGTAGGAGTCTAGGACTTTGAATTAGAATTGGAATTGGTTCAAGTGATTTTTGGGGAGTAATCTAGATAGTAGTTAAAAAGTAATAAACGTAGTTCATTTATCTATGGAAAATATGGATAAAGTTGGATTTAAAAATAGAAGATTATTCTAAACAATACAAACATTTAGGAATTCCATTTTCGGAAATAGGACAAACAAAAGGGAACAAAGGGAGTAGTATTTTCAGCTCTGTTTAGCAGTGCTTACAATGACCAATGGTTATATCTTCTCAATATGCATCAACTCAATGAAGGAATGATATCAACAACCTTAAGTTTTGTTATGCTGGAAATTTCAGCCAACCTTTCAAAGTATGTCTCAGAACAAGTTGGCTTATTCTAACGTAACCTTTTGGCCCTATCCTTATTACTGTTCTTCATACATGCTAATTAATTGTGATTAGTTTTTGGATTACATTTGGTTATGTTTGATGTTTGTGTTTTTGAAATTGCTGATAGGACTTAGTAAGGACTAAAGTTTATATTGAAAACTTTTAAAAAAGAGCATAAAAAGAATGTAAAATTCTGGTTTAAGTGTTTATTGATGTCAGACGAGGCTGGATTTTGTTCACAGATAGTTCCAGCTCTAAAGCAAATGTGGATAAGGAACTATCTAGGACAGAAGAAGAGGGGCAAAGAGACTTGAAGGACGATCCAAATTTAGCAAGTAAAGATAAGATGTGCAACAGGAGGTACTTCATTATTAAGAGCTTGAATCATGAAAATATCCAACTCTCAGTTGAAAATGGAATCTGGGCTACCCAAGTAATGAATGAGCCAATACTGGAAGAAGCTTTTAATGTAAGGTTGTTTTCCATTTGATGTAGTGATGTGTTAAGCCGATCTTGTATATAATTGAGTACCATATGTTTTGCAGAATTCTGGAGAAGTAATTCTTATATTTAGTGTCAATGCAAGTGGATTCTTCCAAGGATATGCTCAGATGATGTCTTCTGTTGGTAGGAGGCGGGATGACGTATGGACTCTAGGAACTGGTCCCAACAATCCATGGGGACGCAGTTTTAGGGTAAAATGGTTGCGGCTATATAATTTGCCATTCCATAAGACTCTTCATCTCAAAAATCCACTGAATGAATACAAACCTGTGAAAATAAGCAGAGATTGCCAGGTTCTAATGCATGAAGTTTTTATTTTCCCTACTTTTTCTTAGACGTGAACAAGGTTGAGGTGTGTGTCAATTTATTTCAGGAGTTGTCCCCCGACATTGGTGAATTACTTTGCCAACTGATTGACAGAGAATCTGAAGAAGATCCGAATTTCAAAAGGTATGGGTTGATAGGTTTAGGTTTGAAAAGCTGACAAAGCTGGACCTGCTTAGTAGTTATAATCTGACATAGATCTTCTATTCCAGCGACATGTATCTTGTGGGGAGGCCTGATGCGGAGTCTGGATATGGTTTTCATGACGAGGGATATGTTGCCCCTTCTGTGGATATGACCTGGGCCACAAAAAGCATGATGTACCCATCTTATCCTTATCAATATCATAATGAGGCAAGCGGATCCCTTTTCGCACACCATGGATCTGCTGGAGTATTTCCCCGTGAAAATTTGCCGACTACGGCAAATAAAGGTTTATCGAATCGTCATTCCAATTGTAAAGGAAGTACCTTGGATTCACTAGGTGATCACATTATATCCTCTCAAGTTGATGGCCAGCGGATGTCCAGTGAAATTAGTCCCCTCTGTAGTGAAATTAGTCATCTTTCTGAAGATGACTTTCTTGAGATGGTATGAGATGCTGACTTAGCTTCTTTAGTTTTCTGAAGTTTGTATACAATATTCTTTTCAGCTAAATTATTTTTATTGTTTTTTTTAAAGTTTTCCACACGTATCAGATTATCAGGCAGGCAACTTGTTCGAATCTCACCCGTGTATGTACTTGGCTACTTGCTTATGTGACATCCTCAAAACCATCCCTTGCACTAGGCCCTCCTTCCTACAATTAAGCTCTACAGATGCAGTTGGTCATGGCCAATATTTGCCGTCATAGGCTCAATTTAAATTAAGGAAAAGTTTTTAAGAAGAAAAGAAAAAGTCAAACTAGGCCCTCCTAAAGTTGACATGGGCTGCAGAAACTGCCAAACTAAGCCAGGTGGTGGGTTGGGGGGAGGGCTGTTTATGGGGTGCTATTATTGTGAAGTTGGGTTGATTTGACTCTTGCACTGATGATAGAGCATTATTGACACATGAATTTGCTTTTTATTGCTCGGATATGCTACTTTATTTAGGCGTATAGATATATGAAGTTGATTGGTGGTTGTGGGTAGTAGAAGTGATCCTTGCAATCAGATTGATGGTTCTAAAAGCAATGTTAGTGGATTTTGATGATGGTAATGTGGACATACTGACATAGGGTTCAGTTGTGGAAGTTGTTGTAGGTGTCAAATGACTTAGATTGAGTGTGATCTAGTTTGGTTGGGCAATGACAAGGGGATAAAAAAGAAGCCTGGTTTTGGAAAAGGTTAATTTTTTAGGGGAAAGCTAAGAAAGAAGGATATGAAGCAAGATAGGAGAAAACGTTTCAATTCTTCTTTCTTTTTTTTTTTAATTTTTTTTTTAATAATTGAACAGGCATACTCCTTTCTTTTAGTAATCAAGTAGGGCATCCACAATAAGGGGTTTGTCATGGGGTTTGTCTTTGGATTTTGAGGTTTGATAATCAAACCCCTTATTGTGGATGGTAGTTGACGAGGTTTTAAAGTTTAGAGGGGTATGAAAATAGTAAGTGGTTTGTATGGGTGAGGTGAAATTTAGGTGGGGGTATGGGGTATAAAATAAAAAGGGAAATAAAATTCCATTAGGTAAAAGACAAATGAGTATATATATCGGGTCCCACCCATAAACCCTTAAAAGGTTTGAACTATTGTTAGTGAGAGGTTTGTTATGGGAGGGGTTTATATAAAGATGATGTGGCACAAGTTCAAACCTCTTAGAGGTTTGAACCATTGTGAATGCCCTAACTCTATTACCATTTGACTAATTACACTAATGCTGATACATTCCCATTCAGATCAGTGATAAATCTTATTCCTGTGATTTGAAAAGTCATCTTAAATGATCCCTTTTCTGGTCTGGTTTGCTGAGTATAACTTTTGGCTTACAAATCCATTGCGGCATTGCCTAAATACACCCCCCCCCCCCGCGGCGTTATTAACCTATGCCTACAGTTCATTAAAATTACTCGAAAACACAAAAAATTCCTACTTATGAGTGAAGGGGCGAATGGTGAACCCCTCTGTGAAAAGGGGGTAACAAATAGTGAAACCTGTCTCAAATAAGCTAGGCTAGAATGATCTGTATCTCAACATGATTCAATCTTTTTTCTTGGCTTGATTGGCGGAGAGGGAGGATTGACACAGCTTGATTGGCTGATTACAGGCTTACAACCTTGCTTAATAAGTTTTATAGCCTGGGCTTCGGCACCAGTTTTAATGTTTTCAAAAGCTCATATGGTTTGAAATATTCCCCATCTGACATCAGCTCTTATCCTGATGAAACATGACAGCTTTAGAAGTTGCACAAAGAATGTTCTTGATTTTCTCTTTGTTTTAACATGCTTCAGTGTATGCTATCAAAAATTCATGTATTCATCTAGACTGTTAAACTCTTAAATGTTCTTTTTTTAATTTTTTTATTTTTGAAGTTGCTGATCTGAAATTGTTGCTGCAGTCTTATGAAGAATACTTGGAGGCTCATTCAAGAGGCATCATTCAGGTAGTCCACTTTGTTAGTAGTCATTATACAACTTTGCAATCTTGGTGTAATTTTTTGGCGTACTATGTTATCCCTTTTTTAATATTGTAAGGAGCTTTCTTGTTGCCCATGAATGACTCTCTTTGGACTTTAACTGAATGCCTAGGGTCTATTTTTTTCATGGTCAGTTCAGTTATGGTCCAACTTATTGAATTTTTTTATTTATTAGAAGAAATATAGTTTCAGGTAAAAACAAACAAGTCAAGTTAAAATAAGGTGAATAAAATGTACCCTAATTGGAGAAGTGGTATATGGCACAAAACTATTGAACATTCTACTATATCAAAGTTCTGTTAATGAACCCTATCCGAAGAAGTGGTTATCACGTAAAAAATTAGTGAACCTGCTCCTCTATTGGGGTTCTATGGCTTTAGTAATTTATGGTTGTATTATTATACAGTACATTTATTCATTGGATATGTAGGTAGCTATTGGGATTTAATTTAAAGTGTTTTTTTTTATTAATTATTATTTTTTAAAATGTCAAAAAAAAGTGTTTTAAAATGATTCAGTTTTTTGTTTGACTGAAAAATTGATAAAAAGATCTGTATCTTATTCTTATAAAGGTTCAGTATAACTATAGGTTGCGTCTGTTTTCAAATATTTTTGTGTTATNTTGACTGAAAAATTGATAAAAAGATCTGTATCTTATTCTTATAAAGGTTCAGTATAACTATAGGTTGCGTCTGTTTTCAAATATTTTTGTGTTATGCTCTGCTTAGCTTCTCACAATACAGAAGTCCCTCCAACCRAAAAGACAATTATMTGCAACCCCTCTTTCTCCTCCTTTCCTCTTGTTTCCCYAAACACTATCATAATTTTTTTTGCTCTTTCTCCTGTTCCCTTATTCTAAGAGGAATTCTAATTGATTTATGTTTGCCTCATAAAGTTTGCCACTGGTGTCATAAAGTTTGTTGCTGAAGATAGACCCAACTCTAAGAGGAATTCTAATTGATTTATGTTTGCCTCTGGTGTCATCTGAGGCACATTATTTTCCTCATGATATTCACTTGCTAATTTGTTATATTCTTACTTGGTAGGGAACACTTACTGGTTTTCCATTTTTGAACAAGTCCATCAAGAAAAAACATGCTGGCCCTCTGCAGTTTTTATTGTTGCTATGTAATCCTCGTTACTCATGCATGCATTATGGTGTGATATTAGAGAAAAAAGTTGATGTAATCTTGGATATTTGCTCCTTTTATTTAAGGATTTCACCTTTGTTGGTTGATGTACTGCACAACGTGGGCAGCTGGGCTACCTACCACTGTTTAACAGTTTAAGCTGTTCCTTGAGAATTTGTGTGTGTTCCACTAATATTTTGTGCATGTCCCGCTGAAATTTTGCTTAAGGTTACTGTGCTGGATTAAGGCTCTCCTATTGTTGATTTCCTGGAGGAAAAATTCCAGATTACCTATCTGGTAAACTCTTTACAAGGTTTGTGTAATCTTTTTTCAGGATGGAAGGAAATTACGAAGGAAAGAAAATTCATCTAGTAAAGAACATGATGATCATGAAGATTCGTGAGTTAATTTCTCTTGCCTTTTACCTCAAAATATCAATGGCACTATATTTACTTTACTCTCTTTTTTTTTTGAAGACGTAATCGTAAAAAAGAACGCTGTAGTTCTCGAAAAAGGTCCCGCCACTGATCATCTCGTGTTCCTATCTTAGCATCAAGAGGGTGATTATCTACAGATTGTGTTACTGGCATGATTGCCTGGTTGAGCGGAGCTGAGCTGTTATTGTTGAAGCATACACATGAGCCTCATTTCCGGATCATACAAATTAATTCTCTTGAACCGTTGTTCTGGCTGTAATATACTTTTGTAACTATCGCAGTACATTATTGTAGGATTAGAATCGGGTTGTACAGGAATTAGAACTTGCCAAACTGTTGGAATATATCATTTATTCCCCTTTTATGGGGAAGGATAGGGCTTGGGGAAAAAAAGAGTTAGGACTTAGGATATGGCCATAGGCTTGGGTTACATTACATCATTGAATTTATTCTATCTCAGAGAAACTGGAGTATATTTTCTTAGGACAAAATTTTAATTTTTTTTTACAGGTTTATATTGATTTTGATATTTTAAAATCAATTTTTTTTATTGAAGTTTCCAAGGATGGTAGATTGATGTCGCTGAAGAATTCGATGTACTCCGTAGTGTCTTTATGCTTGGAGGAGACACGACTGCTATCAGATGTGCTCGATGTGCATCCTCTCATTTGATTGGTAATTTGATTTAGTGAGTCTAGCATCCTCTCATTTTCCATATTACAAGAATTGAACCCCGACATTCTACAAGAAGAGTAAAACCAAGTCTTGGCTAATGGCCTATTGCACTTTTTGCGAGTGAAACAAAAAAAAAAAAAAAAGCTTAGTTCCATGACGATGCACGGGGTACTAAAATGCCTAGGGTGAAAACGAGAACAATACAAGTATACAACCACTGGTCTACTGCAGTATAGTACGAGGCTTTCTCCCTAGTAAAACCCTGTAATTCGGAAACACTTTTTTTTTTTTCAATTTTTCACATTACATGACAATTGTATCAAGTGTTTTACTCTTATTCTCTTAATCCTGAATGAATCTTTTCGAACATGGATACTTTGCACGATACCCTTAGTCTACTCCTTTGGGGGAGCAATGTAATCAATGGAACATCATTAATTAGTTGGGTAAGGAGAAAAAAAATTATTCAAGAAAGTAAAACCATGAATCCGGGCAAGAAGTTTCAAGAAGTAGAATACGAAGTATATATAAAACACCTGCATTGTATATTCGATATTGCTAACGGGCGACTCGAGACATTAGATAAAAACTAAATACATTTTTAAAATGATATAAATTTTGAAATGCATGTCAAAATCACACGTCAATCGCTGTAATTATAGTTTATATTCATTTAATATTTCTACTTTTAGTTCTCCTATCTAAACGCTCCGGAAACGCTCGTTAACTTTTACCTTGTATATTAACCGACTTGATATCAAGTTTATTTACTATTTTATCTTATCTAAGTTGAATATAATTTAGATAATGTGTTTGGATTTGAATATCGCCCAGATTAAACATAAAATATTAATTATTGTTAAGAATTTAAAATGTTATATCAAAAGGTAATTAATTTATTTTTGACGGGTATGATTCTATCACAAAAATCGACAAATTATCGTTACTAGGAAATTAGCGAATTTCGTAGTTCCTTCAATCATTTATGAATGAACAGAGCAAAAGGTGAGAAGTAGACATAAAACCTAAAATCATGGGAACTATCAAACCAGAAGACGTTATAACGAAGCTCAAAGATGATGGCGATTTCGACCGTCTTCGTCGCAAAATCGTTCATCAGCTCAAACAAAACGTATTTCTCTCTCTCTCTCTCTCTTTCTCATCTTCTACTGTGTATCTATTCAGTTGGTGTATATTAAATGGTTTAAAATTTGATCTTGATTAATGGGTTATCTTCAAAATTTGACCTTTTGATCATAATACTATTATGTTATGCATATTTTTATTTTGTTATTAATTATTAATTACCAAATGCAACTGAGTTTTCAATGCTGGTTTCAAAGTTGCGGCAATGAAGTTAGGGTTAGAATGCTAGATAGTATAGCTTGTTGATCATTTATTCAGTTACTTGCATTGTTTGGTTGAAGTTGGAAATGAAAGAGCACAAAGTTGTATTGCTTCTAGCTCGACTTCACAATTAGAGAATATATGCTCACTGTTGTGTTTGTGTTTTGTTTGTGAGAAGAAATATTGGTTTGCTTGATGCTCTGATCCTCGAGTGAGTGAGCTAGTGTTGATGAAATTGGACTAAATTAAAGATTTTTGATTGATTAAGGTGGTTGTTAAGATAGGACTTAGGACTTAGGAGTGTCAAGACTCAAGGTTGGGGTGAATCAGTGGTACTGGGTGTAAGTGTTATTTGTTGCAAAGTGTAAATAAGAATCGATTCGTTGAATTTCTCCAGAGATCAGGACCCATTTGTTATCCCATGCTAGTTTCATTTGTTTAAAATCAAAGCTTTTGGTTTGAAAGCAATTTTTATGCTAAAACATGAGGCAGAAATTTGATATACATCATAAAGAGATTACTCTTGTGCGGAGCCTTGTTGGTGGATGGTTAGATCTGATATATAATTCAAGTTGTGGCTTGTTTGGTAGTTAGCAGTCAGTACGATGAATGATGTGAAGATCTTCTTGGAAAGAATTTTCTGGAAAATCTTATTAACATAAGTGGATCAGTATATAGAGCTTATACTAGAACGTAAGCCTATATCTGTTTATTTGTATGCTTAACCAAGACTGACTAAATCCTTTCTGTTAAAATATCATATCAGCACATATTTACTAGAAAAATGGATGTTAACAGAAAGGGGAGTGAACTTTCTAAGGCAACTTGAACGTGGACATTGGGTAGTATATTCATCTGCATGAACAATACGACTCTAGGTTCATGATTAATTGATTGCTACTGTTTTACTTGTTGTGTCCCATACTCCCATACCTACATGGCACAGAGATTAAGGGGGCATTTGGTATGATCCGTACATGAAATAGAAAAGATGTGAATAAGGAGAGGAAAGGTTTATAATTAGTGTTACCTCTAGTAGTTGTTTGGTATCCTAGTGGAATGTAAACAGTTTAGAAGTTTATATTTGAGAAAGGAAACATAATTCATACTATACAGTTAGAAATGAAACACATATTTGAATCCATTCTCGATGTCAAAATTTTCTATAATAAACACACTTTAAGAGTAATGATTAGGGAGAGAAAAAGTAAGGAACAATGTGGGGTTTTAAACGACTAAAAGGCAAGAAGCGGAAGAGATAGTTTGGGGCTAAAGTGTAAACAGTAAGAGAAAGTTTCCTTGTAAATCGATGCAGTAGATTTGAAAATGTAAAGCCTAGTGTTCATGATAGTATGGGTTGGATTGCGTTTCTTGAATATAATATGTTTACACGGGAAGGGTTGTTTGATCATTGAGCTTGAATTAGGTTAATTCTCCCTTTCTCTATTGAATCTGATGGTGATCCTCAAGTGGTTCCTCTGTTTTGAAATTCAGAATATGTTGGGAGTCACTTACAAAAGAGCAAATTACCTAACCAATTTTCCCCCATTTTTCTTTGAGAGTTGAGACACAGTTATAACTTCATTTTTTTGCTCTATGATACTGTTACAAAAACTGTATACTGTATAGGCTTTGTCTATAACTGCTAGTTACTGAAAGTGGGGAATTTGTTGTCATCTAATGGCAATAGATGGTGGAGGTGACCTTATTTTGATGTCCTGTTTGTGTAGCTCTGCCACTGTAGGAAAATCTTGTTTGCTCTATCATAAAGACTTAAGGGGTTACTCTTGCGTGGAGCTTTGTTGTTGGATGGTTTGATCTGCTATAGAATTCAATTTGTGGCTTGTTTGGTAGTCAGTAGTCAGTACCATGAAGTATGTGAAGGTCTCGCTGGAAGGAAATTACAGGAGAATCCTATCAACATGAGGGTGGATCAATATTATAGAGCTTAAACTAGAATGCTTGCATATATCGGTAATGTGTATGCATATGATATCTGCTGCTTAACAAAGACTGATTAAAATCTCTGTTATAATATCATATCATAATCTTTTTTTACTTTTTTTTTTTTCTCCAAAAGTGTCATTATGAACTTAAGAGCCTGTAGTTTCCCACAGTATTCAATCACGTTTGATTATTATTTTTCTGTTTGTAGTATTTAGATTCATTTTGCAGTAAGCATTATGTGTGATTTTTTTAGCTGATGCTTTCCATCAAACTAATTGTGAATTTGTGATACTTTAAAGGATAGACTATCTAAACACTAGTGAGGTTCTAATTATTTTATTGTGGAAGATTTAATTGAATAACTAATAAAAATTGTTAGATAAAAATCTTGATAGCCTCAACTACAAGGGGTTTCACTCGGCCTCAATCTTATGAGAAGTGGACGCACCACAATAGCAACGCTATTTGATTAACTCAAAACACAAAACTTAATTTTATTAACCGATTCATCCCATATTTATAGTACAAAACAAATCTGAAAATAAACTACCTAGGATAGGATATTAAATCATATGCACGTAACAACTAAATATATCTATGAAATAACTAATTATATCCTAACAAACTAAAATATCTTAACTACTCTAACAAACTAGAATTATCCTAACAAACTAAAATATTTAAATCTAATATCAAGATAATATCCTAACTACCTAACAAAYTCYTAATTMTATCAATCACGCRTAGCTTKTGGACTGACGTATCTCAATCTCGCGATTAATAGACGACTCAACAAAAATAAATAAAATAATACTAAATAAATTATACTGATGCTATTGAATACGCATCAATATGACTTTATGGCTTCTTCTGAGATTTTTTCGTCTCTGCAGGAGGATTTACGGAATAATATTATTGCTGTGGTCAAGCAGTCTGCTGCACTGAACCGTCCTGGTGCAGAAAATATGAAGCCAAGGCAACTTTGTGATGCTATTCATGATGAAATTCAGTGAGTTTCTACATCCCTAGTTTTATATGTTAAATTTAAGATGAGTAGAATATAGTCTTTTTGTTTCATCTTTGGTATAGTGATCTTGCTTTAATGAAATGTGAAGTAGGAAAACCTTGCTGTTGGGAAACGTGGATGTCAAAGAATATTGAACTTTAGCATTCATTTTGATTTTAAAGTAGATATAACTTTGTCTTTTAAGCTCATAGGATGTTGGGAGATTTTACATGGTGAAGCTACATAAGTGCTAGTATCTCATGTATGCAAGAGATTAGACTGGAATTGATGGATTAAAACATTTGACTGGCCTGGATTTTCTTCTTGAGAATAATAATCTCCTGAGAATCAACGGCCTCATTTCCCTAGAGTATTTACAGCAGTGAAACACTTTATTGAAAGTCCCTACCCCATCTTTATTGGGGAAAAAATTTTAGTATCCCATATCGACTATTAGAAGAATTTGGATGTGTCCAATATAATTCTGTTTCAGAAGTTTTATCGAGAAGGTATTTGTAATTCCCATTAGGATATGGTATGTGATTCTATGCTTATTAATTCTTTGTACTTTTTTAGTACAAGTAATTTGCTGAGAAGTCATGTTTCTGCCCTACATGGATCACTAGATTCTTATGCAACTTGATCGATCTGAATAAGAAAAAACCTTAAGCATTTAACAGAGAAGACTGACTAGATACATAACAAGGATATATCATAAACAACACTATTAAACATTGATTTTCCCTGAAATATATGGACCCCTTATAGTTGATCAAGAACCCTGAATAGTTGATCAAGACCATGTTGATGGGGATAGGCCGATAGTCTTGTGTGATATAATACCACGACGAGGATGTTCACCTGCATTGCTTAAGAGTACACCTGAATGCCTACATCAAGGCTCCTGGTTCTTGCGTAAGAAAAATTCCAATTCTTACTTGCCACAAACTCAAATCCACGTCAACTGCAACGTAGGTGTAAAAGGCTGGTAATTCTCTTCGTAAGGGTTAAGATGGTGAATTGAGGCAGGCTAATGATCCTGTATAGTAGAGAGCCTTCTGCCAGAGAGTTGCTTGCATCTGCTCACTCTATAAAGTTGAACCGATTTTCTGAATATTAATTGAAGAGAGAAACTTAAATTTTTGGGGTATTGAGACTGCTTAAGTGTTCTGCTGCTGTGTTAAAGGTCTTTTGTTTGAGTGACTCACTTCTTCTAACGTCAGTTTGAATTAAGTTGTCATATTGCCTGTGCTTATGAGGCTAGTCCCGCGATATTTGGCTTATTGCTACTAATTTGATAAATGAAATGCATAGAGGCTGATTACTTCGTTGTGTTGGAAGCCGCTATAAATTTATATAGTTGGCAAATGGCAGAACGGATGTCCTATTATTTGTGCATCAGGTTAAACTTCTAAAGTATTCTTGTAAAGTTGGTCAGTATATGCTTTTGATTAGTTGGGTGAACATAAACACTTGATCAGTTGCTTGTAAAATATGAAAGAATGATTGCTTCTTTGCTTGAAGAGATGCTGCAGAAGTTGGCAAATGTTAGAACTTCAACCTTCTTGTCGCGAACATACCTAAAAACTCCCTATAGCTTTTACATCATGACATGTCTAGCCTTTTGAGATATTGAGCTAGGACATTTCATATTATGTAGGTGATGGGTATGTTAATATCTTTGATACAGAGAAACGGTGATGAAACAAATTTCTGATGGCTTATGGGAGATTATACGGTCAGGGGATGACATGAAAACTGAAATAAAAGAAACAGTGCAGTCGGTGTATGATAAACTGCTGGATTCTCAGCGAAAATCAGAGGGTGGTGAGACAACATCTTCCTTGGAACATCTTCCTGTTATTGTTTCTGGAGTAAGCAATGGTTCGATGCCTAATGGAGATCATAATATTGCCACTAACCATGATATGAAATCGAAGACACAACAGCCAGGTCTCGATAATAGAAGATTACCCGAACAAGAGAGAGCATCTCATCAGTGCAATGGCTCATCACGGAAAAAAGATAAAGACCACAGTCCATCTCCCAGTGCTGGCTCATCAGGGAAGCGCAAGCGATCCTCCAATGCCACTGATGAAGACCCTGAAATCCCACCGGGTTTTGGTTGACCACCCTAACTCATTAGAGGTGTCAGCATGGTTAGCCTTTTTTTTTAACACGAATTCTTTTGTACTTGATCCTCTCCATACACTATAGCATTTAATGTAGGTATTGATCCCCCCATACCATGTACTCCAACACTTCGTATTTGAAGGCTGTAGGTAAAATTACTGGAATTGTAATTTTTCGAGTGTAAAGGTGGATGCCTGGAACAATGAGTTCCTAATGAAATTTTTTGCCATGACCTGGTGTTCTAGTTAGTTTTCCTTTGCATATCTATCGCATTTTGTACACTCCTCTACAAAGTTATATTTGTAATTTTGTTAAACAATCAAATATATATTGCTTCACCTATGTATTTTAATCTCATTAAACAATCAAATATATATTGCCAGAGATTTATGAAAACCTGCAAAATGACCAAGACTGCTATATGCCTATATATTGCTTCTATATACTTCGCATATGCTTTACATACTCATTAGTGATTAACCCATTAGAAATCGAAATTTTAAAAAATGAACTGTTCTATGTATTGAGTTGGATTCCACTATTTATTAACCTCTATCGATCTATTGAATTGCATAATTGACCCGCTAGATAATTTATTTTCACTAAAAGACCTTTAATCGAGTAATTCCAATATTACTAAAAGGGCTAAAACATTCTACTAGGACAAGTTCTAAAATGATAGGTTGACTTTTTTTTTTTTTTTTTTTTTTTTGACGAGGATATGTTAACTTGTTAACTACATATAAATAGAAGAATTGACCATATGAAGTGTGTATTAAAGCGTGAAAGTAAAATAACTCAAATGACGATTCTAAGGACAATAGCAACTACTTCGACCGCCATAGCAGTCACAGCTCTCCCTGCTGCTTACATCGCATCTTCTCTCTCCTCCAACTCTCCTTCGTCTTCATCATCTTCTTCTTCTCCGTTCTCGAAGCTTCGCTTTCTCTCTCCTCATTCAGCCACTCGATTCGGCCTTGTCAAGAATCTCAGCTCGCCTCCTTCTGCTCTTCAAATGGAGAATCCTAAGTCTCCTTCTCATGTTCGTCTCTCTTCTTTCTCTGATTCTCTTTTTGAGGTGTTTTTGTTATGGTGATTGGTTTAATTGATTACTATTGTTTCTAATTTTGCAGGAAATTTCTAGTTTGCCGGAATTGACGGTAAGTTTCTCGATTTTGATTTCGGAATTTGTTGTTTTACATCTTTTTAATTGCTCAATTGAATAGTGACTTGCTTTCTGAATTGGCGAATAGTGTTTTTAGGTAAATTAATGCCTGATTTTGCTCTATTTTCAAAGGATTATGATGTCATTTCTAACTATTTGAACATGATGTCTCCTTTTCCTTTTAGTTTGCTTGAATTAATTGGTGTCGTACTCTCTCTTTTTCTGAAGAATCAGGATTGCAGCTAAGAATAGTTATATTTTTACTCTATTTTGAAGTTTTTTTTGGGGCCACATTTCTTATTATTGGTAACCAGTGTGTTAAAAAACAAGCTAAAAGTTTCTGTGCATTGGTAATTATTTTTTAGATGAAAACCAAATTTCCAGTTGTTGACTGTGCATTCTTTTAAAGAATCATTGGTGTTGTACTCATTCTTTTGAAGAATCATGGTTGTGGACTACTGGATTGTGCATTGTGCTTAATTAGTAAGCAAAAAATAAAACGCAAGACAATTAGACAACGAAACAAACATATTTCAACTTGGCATATGCTATCGATTAAAGTTATTGAATTTAGATTCCTTGCTATAGAGTGTGGAACTGATTTTTCTTCTCAAATCTCAATTTGTGTTTTTTTGATGACGGTGACATCCTCAAGTCGATTTATAGTAAAGCTTTACGAGACATCATCATACTTGTGGTTTAAGAATATTGTTGAGACTTGAGATATGCTAAACAAGTTCATTTCAGAGATTACCTAGTAATTGATCTAGTTGCACTGTTGCAGAAACTATCTTTTCATGAATTTTATATGGGAACTTAATAAATCTATGTATTCAAGTCTATATCACCTTATAGTCGTTAATCTCGTTATAGATCAATTTTCCCTTGCCTCATGCAACTTTTCACCCTTTTCTTCGGTTGAGCTACTTCAACTATAAAATTATTAGTTTTTGATTTTAACTTGAAAAGGTCAAAGCTTATGTTAGTGTAATTGTTGATTGTTGCTTTGGAACAGACAGAATTTATGGTGGATATGAAGTGTGAAGGCTGTGTTAGTGCTGTGAAGAGCAAACTAGAGACTCTGGAAGGTTGTTTTTTTTTTTTTTTTTGTTTTCTAATTAGTTTAATAGCTTGGTTTACCAGCAAGCCTGTAACATGTTAATTTTCTTCTTCCTCATGCTAAATGTTTTTCGATCTGTTGATTTTACTAGGAGTAAAGAATGTTGAAGTTGATTTGGGCAATCAAGTTGTTAGGATACTTGGTTCTTCACCGGTGAAAAGCATGGAAAACGCATTGGAGCAAACTGGTCGTAAAGCCCGACTGATTGGTCAAGGTGTACCTGAAGGTTGGTTGCTAATTAATTGGTTCTGTATTCATTTAACATGTCTCATGGCCATTAAATATATTCCTTGGCAATAATTTTCCTTGGCTAAAGTGCAATATTATCAAATGTTTCACATTCACATGAGGCTCACTTTTCATCGTCTATATCATTTACTGTTATGGTTGCCTTTATGGTTTGCTGCACAACATTACGTTATGTCTTGAATGTTCTTATCACCACTATCGGGAACTTAAAGTAAGTCATCTTTTGTGTTGTCATCATCAGAAGTTGAGAGAGACCGATTATCTGTAAAATTCATTTGTTATAAAGAAGCATAATTCATATATGTGGATGACTTCCCGGAATAATCACTTTTGGTTCATGTTAGCCGACCCCACTTATGGGACTAAGGCTATGATTGATTGATTGATAACGAAGTATAACTTATGTTTTTGTGCCCTTGAATGTGAGTGTATTGTGGTTATAAATCTCGTTTTCTCTGATCTTATTTTGTTTTTTGGGGTGATAAAGAAGAGATAATTAAGGGATTTGATTCTTTTTTAAGTAATGAAATCCTCTTTGTTCACAACCTTTATAAGTTCAGTAAGTCGATAGCTTGGTTTTAAATATTTGGCAATACAAGCCTCTAGTGTCTAAACTTTGAAAAAATGATGCTTTTTTATTTTTTTGTGGATATCTAAATGCTACTTGCCTTCATGCGCAACTACATTAAAGCGTTTAGGATCTGTGAGGGATGATTTGTAAAACTAGTGCATGACTTTTTAATTCCGCATGGCCAAATGTTTATAGGGGCCACTGGGGGTAGGCCTCTGACGGAGTCTTGAGCTATAGGTCTTCATCATAAAGTTCATGGGAGCCTGCAAGTATGCTATTTACTGGCCTTGAGATCTAACATTGGCCATGCCTGGAAGGACTTTGGCAACAGCACATCAATGACCAAGGGTCTCTCACTAATTTGGTTGAAGAAGTTGTTTATATAGCATATGACAAGTCGACAAGACACCATCAAATATAGCCTTTTCAAGAATTAGTACTTAGTGTCTAGAATCTTGTGGCAGCATAGATTTTGCTTGTATGAGAATTTGGAGGTTCAGAGCCTGCACTAATCTGAGTGTCACTATCCTGTTTATATGCAACTTTGCTATGTATACTTCTTAAGAGTGCTGACCTTTAAGTCAATCAAGCAGATTTTCTTGTGTCTGCGGCAGTGAGTGAGTTCAAGGGTCCAGAAATCTTCGGAGTTGTTCGTTTCGCCCAAACACACATGGAGTTGGCTAGAATTGAGGCCAATTTTAGTGGGTTGCCTCCTGGGAAACATGGTTGGTCTATAAACGAGTTTGGTGATCTGACTAAAGGTCCAGTTAGCACAGGGAAGGTGTACAATCCACCAATCCAAGGAAGTGAAAGTGAGGTATGTATTTTTAAGTACTTCCTTGCATGTGTAGTTTTTTTTTTTTTTTTTTGGGGGGGGGGGGGGGGGGGGGGGGTGTGGGGGGTATATGAGTGCAAAGCCTAATTGTCGTGGCTGAATGCCATATCTATTATCGTAATTTAATAGATGTATATATAATTTTATTGTGTAGCTTCACATATAATTTCTTTTGAAACTAGCTTCCAAGGCAACACAACTAAAATCATAAGCCCCACCCCTGGCGATTGGAGTGTTAAATGCAGGCTGTCCAAATGGTTTTGAAACCACTATATTATTAACTTAAATCCATGTACATGTGTTATGCATTATAAGATATGATATGCTACTATTGCAGTGAGTTTGTAGTTGTTTTCTTCTTCTCGTGTTTTTTTTTTTCCTAAACCTTGTTATGAAGAACGTGTTACCTTTTCAGCCTTTGGGTGACCTGGGAACATTAGAGGTTGATGAAAAAGGTGAAGCATATTACTCAGGAATGAAGAAGATGCTGAAAGTTGTTGATTTAATTGGGAGGTCCATTGTCGTGTATGCTTCCGAGGACAAGTCTGATCCCGGCCTTGCAGCTGCAGTGATTGCGAGGAGTGCAGGAGTAGGTGAGAACTATAAGAAGCTTTGCACGTGCGATGGAACCACAATATGGGAGGCAAAGCCTGATTCCGTTGCTAGTAAAGTTTGATGGCAGTCATGGCATCATTAGTGTTTAAGCCATTTGCCACATACAAACACACAATTTCTTAGATATGGATAGATCATAGATGTGTTGCATCTTTATTTAGTCGTTACATCCTACGGAGTAGTTCATACAAAGTAGTATTGTATTATATAGTTATTTTATTATATTGACGATTATTTTGTACGGGAAACCAAAGATCATACACTGCGTACTCCCTTTATTGTGTCTTCAAAGAGAAATGTACTTCGACTATTTGCAAGATTTTTGTGAATGAAACATTATTTGTCAATGTACAATTTATATGTTTAATATTTTTAAATACATATTAGAGTAAAACTAATGAAAACCTAATATGTTCACAAGAATTTTGATAATTGGATTTTGTGTTAGTTTGTCAGTGAAAAGGATATTATCCATTAATTGTTGCAACATGGAAGTGATATAAGTGAAAATGGACATTTTACATACCTTGGTGGGATTGAGAGCAAATCTAGGCTACGTCATTGTCCTAACTCATACGTGACTACCTATGCACGTAATAATATCCTTCAGACGCGAGTATGCGACTGAGTTATGATCTAACAATCAAAATGTCATTCTTGTTTGACAAATAGCTCAAGTACCATCCATGTTTTGTTTTTTGTCTAAAGCATTTGGTGTTAAAGTTTTGTTTTTTGTCTAAAGCATTTGGTGTTAATTAGATGCACACATGTTCACTTGCCTGGATGACTCTAAACATCCTTTTTTTTTGTAAGTGTTTATTTTATACTTCATGTGTAACGTAAAACTTTCAACAATTATATTTGAAAATATAATTAAAAACTGTTGAAACCTCTACGTTACGAGAGGAGACAATGATACAAAGTTTTAAACCAAGCACCACGAGAGTTCAAACAGGTTACCAACAGCTCATTGCTTCAGAACGCGCTAAGCGGCTAACAAAATCGAACCCAAGTACCCAACCCACCCATCCATCAGTAAACTATAAACCCACATCGCCAACGCTGGAGAAAAAGAGAAAAAAGAGGAGACAGGTTTTA
The DNA here is from genome assembly GCA_008642245.1 of Bassia scoparia. Taxonomy (NCBI): domain Eukaryota; kingdom Viridiplantae; phylum Streptophyta; class Magnoliopsida; order Caryophyllales; family Amaranthaceae; genus Bassia; species Bassia scoparia. The sequence goes on along the minus strand of SNQN01000811.1, from coordinate 28,610 downwards.
GAAGAGCGCCGAAATTCTGTTTGTTGAAAACAAGACTCTTTCGCACTTCTTCTTCAACCTTCTGCTGTTATCTTGCGCATTCTAGAACTACACTTTACTCTCGTAACCTTTCAAATCAATTTCGTCGCTTTTCATCACTTCACGTCATTCATCCCATTTCACTCAAGCAAACCCAATACAACGAACCCTAAAAAGTTTCAAACTTTATTCTGCAATTCAGTTTTGGAACTCAATAGCACTAAACAATCATAATGGAAGGCGCAAAGGACCAAATCGTCGACGTTGGATCAGTAGTTGAAGCTGTTTCCGCCGATGATGGCGACGTGCCAATTTACGAAGTTGAAAGCCTTTGTATGCAATGCCGCGAAAACGTAAGCTTTTCTTATTTGCCTTTTTTTTGAGCTAATTTGCATTGCTGGAATTGTATTTTGGCTTCAATTTAAGTTCTTAGTTATGTTTATAAGTGTTAATGTTAATTTTGATGTGATTGATTGAATTTTTCATCTTTGATAGGGTGTTACAAGGTTGATGCTTACTCAAATTCCTCATTTTAGAAAGGTTTGTACTAATTTTTATTGCTAATGACTTTATGATTGAGTAGTTTTGGTACTTTTTATCTTAATCTAAATCTTTGTGATCAATTTATGTGAATTTTTATCATAAATTGTGCATCTTTTCGAGTTAAGCTTATTGTATAATGGTCATGGATTGTAGTTTGTGAATTTTGAAGTGTTGCATTGTTTGGTTTCTACTTGTTGGCATGGCTTGTGAGTTATTAATTAAAATCCTTTTATTTTTGTGCCTGTTGCAGATTTTGTTGTCAGCTTTCGAGTGTCCACATTGTGGCGAAAGGTAATCTTTGCTTTAATTTTGTAGTGAATCTATAGCAGAATGGATATCAATATCACCTTAGTTTATGTGCTTTAACTTGAGTAATGTTTGAAAGATCTCTTCTTTCTGTTATTCATCCAAAGAATCTTGAAAATGTCCGTGATTCATGCATGAGAGGATCACAAATAGTTTTAGGTGTACGTGACGGTCGTGAGGAACCATTATATTCCTTAATAGGAAAAATGTGGACTACTTCTAGGAAATTAGCGAACGGTCAATTTTTATTAGGAGGGGTTGTTATTAATGAAGTAGGTTGTTCTACATAGGTTACCCTTTCCATGTTTTTTCTATTGGAATATATTTGTATATCTTGCTTAGTTGCTCTCTTATCCCCGTGGCAGAAACAACGAAGTTCAGTTTGCCGGTGAAATACAACCACGAGGATGTTCTTACACTTTAAAGGTTCCCGTGGGAGACATGAAGGTTTATATGCAACTCATATTGATTATTCTAGATAAAATTTCTTACTTACTGCTTCTCAATGAGAAGGTTTTCTTGGAGCATTGATTTTTATCTAATTTTGATCTCTCGCTGCAAATACTGATTGCAGATGCTCAACAGACATGTTGTCAAATCTGAGTCTGCAACCATAAAGGTACGTACTTTAAAGGATAGCTGACTTTTCCTAATAGATCTCTATTTCGCTACACTTCCTAACATGAATTGATTGCCTATTGCAGATTCCTGAGCTGGATTTTGAGATTCCTACAGAGGCTCAGCGTGGGAGCTTGTCAACTGTAAGTTGTGCTTTCTCTGTGATATCTGCTTAGTCAATGTAGTGTTGTGGTGTTTCTCTAGGTGTGACACAATTACCCTGCGTATAAGAAAAGAGAAAAGTGAAATTAAGTCTCTTGTAGCACAAGTCATGTACTTATGTTTCTTGAGAGAGGGAGCAGGGGAAAAAAGAAATAAAATGGGGAAATTACTGTGATTTTTCCTCTATGTTCCTTGTGGTAAGATCTGTGATTTATCTGCCATTGCCATCAATTATATAGGGTATCTTAGTCTTTATATGGATCTGAAACACATTACTCGGTCATTGGGGCACATGATTCTTCTGTGCTAATTTCTATGATTGCTTTGGCATTTTTATATTTTCATTCTTAGCCTTTCAATGGACCGACATTTACTTGTCTTTAGGTAGAAGGAATATTGACGCGAGCTGCAGATGGTTTGGCGGCACTTCAAGAAGAAAGAAGGGTATGTTTGCAGTTTCTTTCTGCAATTGCTTTATTACCTTATTATGTTATATGTGAAGGTTTTTCTGATATCTCCTGTTTGTGTAGAAAGTGGACCCTAACACCGCTGAAGCAATAGACCAATTTCTATTGAAGTTGAGGGCTTGTGCCACTGCAAATTCTGCTTTTACTTTTGTTCTGGACGATCCTGCAGGCAATAGTTTTATTGAGAACCCGTAAGTGACTGGTTCTATATGTCCTCTCATCCCTCTCCATATTTAATTAAATGTGTGCAACCAAATAGATTAGGGTGCCAAACTTAAGATATATGTTTCTTTCTCTCTTGAATGTGCCTTCATCTATTTGTCATCAATTTTCAAGACCTTTTCCAATTTTATCTCTGTGAACTCGAACCACTAACCTCTACAGGTTTTGGTGAGTTGGTGAATTATTTTTTGTTTGTTCGTATATGCATTTTACCCTGGGTGTCAAGTTTAGTTTCTTAACATGATATTTGTTTAATTAATTTAGGTATGCTCCTTCATCAGATCCATTTCTGTCTCTAAGATTCTATGATCGAACTCCTGAGCAGCAAGCAGCTCTTGGCTATGTTGCTGACTCGTCTCAAGCAGGAGATACTGAGGAGGTTGTGGCAGGGACAACAAACCATGCTACTGACGATATTGCTAGAGAACCACATGGGACAGTAGGAGCAAGGGCTGGCCGCCGAGCGATAGCACAGTCTAATACATCCGCAATTGCTGATGCTCTATGCCGGTATACTGCACCTGAAGAGGTATCCGTCTTTCCCTAAATCACACCTGATTAGAAGTAAGAGGAAGAATAAAGTACTTCATATATTGGAAGACTGTACTTTGAGCTCATTGTATGGTCTTGTACAGGTGATGTTATTCCCATCAACATGCGGAGCCTGTGCAACTAAATGTGAGACTAGAATGTTCGTTACAAGTATCCTTTATTTCTAGACTGTATATCATATTCTTTTTGAGCTTTCATTCGTTAATGCTCCAGTGCTACCTTCTTATTTTGTACATGGTACTTTCTTGGTATACTGGAGAAGGTTGTAGAAGCACTACATTTACTTCATATACTTCCTCCGTTTTTATTTAAATTTTATTTTTTAATAGTTGCACCATTGAAATGGGATACAAATTTTAAGGTCATGAGAGGGATAGAGAAAAGAAAAAAAGGGACCCATGTGCTAGGAGAAAGATAGAGAAAATGTTTTGCTAAAATAGGAAACACTGCAAGTAATTTGTAACTTCCTAAAATGGAAAATGGTGCGAGTATAAAAAAAATGGAGGAAGTATATGTTTCTTTACTTTATGCACAGAAGCTCTACCGATAGGGAGAATTGATCACTACCAATGCAGTAGTTACTATTAGTGAGTGCTAGATCTAGTGTGTTTTTGCATGTTACCTTAATGAAAGACAGACATCCCATACTTCAAAGAAGTAATCGTTATGGCATCATCTTGTGATTCTTGTGGCTATCGTAATTCTGAGGTTAGTGTTTTGTTTGCATGAATTATTGTACCCTTTTAAGGTTTCGACCCAAGCTTTTGATGAACTATATTACTTTGTATTATAATTTTAACAGTTGAAACCTGGAGGCAGTATTTCCGATAAAGGAAGGCGTATCACAGTGTGTATAAAAAATCTCAATGATCTTAATCGTGATGTGATCAAGGTTTGTTCCTTTAATCCTTATTTATGCACACATACTGTATTTTTCTGAACCCTTGTTTTCTATTCTAAATTTCTAATTAAATACATATGAATTACTGTATATGCAAATTAAATTATATTGTCTGAGAAAAGAGATCTCTTAGGACTTAGGAGAATTTAGCCACCTCTCCCTATGCAGTGTGTGTTATGAGTTTGTCATAATATTATTAATTTAAAAATGTAATATTTTGTTTCACACTTGTTCAATGTGCAAGTGCTTTGTTGTATGTGCCAAGAATTTTTATCTACAAATATGTTTATTAGGCTGCCTCTATTTTGATGAGAATAGATATTAGTGTCAATGTTGTAGAACACAAGTTCTAGATCTCTTGTGTAGGCTTTATTTTCGAATGCATTTTTCCTAAGGGAAATTTTCCCATATATCCTTGAGGTTAGACCTATTAACCCATATACCCTCGAGCTTTTCGACTTACCTCATGCACCCATGAGGGTAGGAGTTAATAGCTCAAATGCCCTTATGACTAACTGCCGTTAGTTTTTCGTTAGGTTTTATCAATTTCAATGATTTAAGTCACTTAATTAACTATTAAACCATTATTCCTTAAAAAAATAAAAAATTAAACCATTCATCTTCGATCTCCTCTTCTCTCTCTTCCATGATTTCTAGCACCACCATCTCTCCTCCATGAATCTAAGACCCACGTCGCCGCAACTCTCGACCACCATGAACACTGACCTTCTCTCCCCTCCATTATTCCCTCTCTTCTCCTTCTCTCTCCTCCACCACGACTACTGCAATTCAATCGAGCACCATCACTGCAATTCGACCAACACCACCACAGTTTGAGCACCCCTAGTTCGACCACCACAATAATTTAGACAACAACAAGTCGAGCAAAAGCACAATAACAATTTCGATTCGGTAATCTCCAATTTTCTTTTCTTTTTTATTTTTTTTCTTTCGTTTTCCTTCGTTTCAATGGGGTTGCTATCCTAGGTTCGATTTTTTGCTTTCTAGGTTCGATTTGGCCCGAATTATGTGTTCGTGTGATGGTTGTTGTTGTTGGGTCGAATTGAATTGTGGGTTGATTTCGATGCGCGACGCGGTGGTTCGTGGTTGTTGTCCTGTTTGTGGTGGTTCAACTTCGGCTAGGGTTGTTGTTTGAAGTTGGCTGGTCGGGGTGAGGGAGGGTGTGTGGCGGTGGTTCATGGTGGTCAATGCGAGTCTGGGTTGTGGTTGTCAGTGGTAGTGATGGGTAGTGATGGTGATGGGTAGTGATGGTGAATGGGGGTGGTGGTTGGTGATGGTGCTGGTCATTGGGTGCTAGTCAATGTAATGTAAATTAGGTTTAGTTAATTAGTTTAAATTTTAATGTTAATTAGGTAGTTTTAAGTGTTTAATATTTAATTAGTTAGTTTTAAATGATTAAATTGATGAAAACCTAACGAAAAACTAATGACAGTTAGTCATAAAGGCATTTGAGCTATTAATCCTTAACCTCGGGGGTACATGAGGTAAGTTGAAAAGTTCGGGGGTATATGGGTTATTAGGCCTAATCTTAGCGGTATATGGGAAATTTCCTTTTTTCTAATTGAGTATTTGCTACTCTATGGGCGTGTTCGGCAATGATAGCGTTGGAAGTAGCTTTTAGCGGTATAAGTAGCGGGTAGCTTAAAAGCTAGTAAGTAGCGTTAGAAGTAGCGGGTAGCAGACGAAACTAAAATTGTCAATATGAGTGTTCGGCAGAAGTAGTGGTTCTATTTATAATAGAAAAAAATTAAGGAAAAATTTATATGAATAATCCCAACTTTTAAAGGTCTTCCCATATTAATCCCAACTCAACTTAATTACAAAATAATCCTAACTTTACTCCTAATCTTCTCTAAATGAACCTAGTGTAAATTTTACCTACTATTCTAGGTTTCTCCCAACTTTTTAACAGGTTATTGTCTTTTTATTATATTTTACTTTTTAAAAAATATAATTTAAACCACCCCCATCATTTATTCACTCTTTGAGACTTTTTGACTTCTCACAAAAATTCCTCACTTCACACCACTCCGTCATTCCTCCTTCACTCACAGTCGTCCTCATCCTCTCATAACCTTATAGCTACAGTGCCGCTCCTCTTCCTACTACTCGTCGTCTCCATCTCGGAGAAGTAGCAGCAAATCGCAGCAGAAGGCCCAATGGCAGCAAGCAGCATGTAACAACACTCTAAGTCAAGATAAACAATAGCCCACCACCATTGCACAACCGCCACCACCATCAATTCTCTCCTTCGAACCAGCAACAAACGCAATCACCATCACCCTCACTACTCTCTCCTTCTAAATAACAACCACCACCACCACCGTCACTAACTACTCTTTTTCGAACCAACAACAATTGCAGCCACTACCCACAGATTTATTGGGAGGATTGAAGATATATATATATATATATATATATATATATATATATATATATATATATACGCATACGAATTGCCGGAAAATTACAACAAATTATGGGTATTGCTTAATTACTGAAAGCGATGATCGAAGGATTTGGGGATTTTCTTCTGAAAATTATTTACTGGAAAGTATGGTTTTGATTTTAGGGTTTTTTCAATTTTGGGGGATTTGCAGGGGTTATTGAGGTGGTGGGGAAAATGCGGCGGCGGTACTGATGCTAAAGTGGTGGTTATTGCGTGGTGGCGTGGGTGTGTTTTGCCATGAAAGGGTTTAGGTGAGAAGTAAGAAATAGGAGATGAGATATTGAAAAATATTAAGAAATTTACAGAAATTTAAAAATAGAAAAAATTAACTTATTAATCAGGTTGTAGGTAAAAAGGTTCGTTTTGAGCGGATGGAAGCAAAAGATGGGATTATTCTATAATTAAGTTGAGTTTGGATTAATATGGGAAGACCCTTGAAAGTTGGGATTATTTATATAAATTTTTCCAAAAATTAATTACCAAGTAGCTTTTTATCCTAGCTTAAAAGCTAAAACGCAAAACGCTACTCCTATTAGCGTTTGAAAAAGGTAGCGTTTAACGCTAAAAGCTACTCAAAACGCTGTCTTGCCGAACAGTAATAAAATTAACCAAGTAGCTTTTTAATCTAGTCAGAACGCTAAAAGCTACCTAAAAAAGCTACGCCGAACACGCCCTATATATATTAAAAACAATTAATGCATTACGAATGTTTTTTTTATTGAAACAATCAAAATTTATTGTTACTGTCTAATGAGTATAAAAATAATTGGTCAATACTCAATATAGTGATATACTGAGTAACAAGGCGTCAATAACTAAGTCAAAATCCTAAAGATAGGATTGGCGGCTTAATTGAGGGATATATCATGTAAATTATCCACAGATATATACTTCGTATTGCCTCTATTCACCTACCTCTATCTATTAATGTGATAGATTTTCTGGTTTGCTGGTTCTCTCTTATCTCTACCACACACCCATCTTAACATAGGCTTCTATAGTAAACCCATATTGTTAATGATCCGATCCAGCATTTCAACCCACATATTTGATATTAGGACACTGATCTTATAGTTGTCAGTTGTATGTTTAAATTAGATGGTATTGTATGAAATCTAAAAATCACACCTATTGTAAATGTGTAAGGCACATACCTTGACATTTTATTTCGAGTTTTTGACCTTTGATCTATCATTCCCTCTTAACATGTAGTGCGAAAGGTTAGAAGAATTTTATTGTTTTATCTATGCCAGTTGGAAGGAGTTAGAGAGGATCTATAGCAAATGGATCTGTGTGAGAATGAGGTTTTTATAGGGGGTGGAGGAGGAAGATCTTTGTGGATGATTTCATGGAATAATCACTTTTGGTTCATGTAGCTTTCCACACTTATGGATTAGGGCATGTTTATCCCTAGTCTCAATGGGAGTTTTGGGTGAGTCTCAATCAATATTGTGGTGCAAGACTTGTAGTAGTCTCAAAGTGTGTTTTGGAAAACCAAACTTAGAGACTCCAAATTGGAACCCACATAATATATTTTTTGCTTTTATGTTTTTTTTTTTTTTATCTTGTTTATTTTGCTTCCAATTGGGCCCCACATGATAAAAAATGTTTATAGATATTTACATGAATCTGAATTGAAGTCTTAGGGATAAAGTGAAATCTTGTATTGAGTCTGAATAGTTAAAAAGTAGGTAAAAGTTGATGTGGCACACTCTAAATACATGCCCTTAAGACTTTGGTTGATTGATATAATTATGCTAGTAGTATTATCTTGAACTTATTTCTCTAGTTAACTGTTCTTATTTTTTCCTTTTGATTTCATTCTGGTGGCTTCTATATTAATCTTTTTCTTTCTCGTTTGTACCTAGAGCTACATTATGATATTATTCACTTTTATGTTGCTAAGCACAATAACTACTTTGTCCTTGTTCATTGAGCATTTACAACCTTTTTCTACTTTTACTTGCCAACAGTCTGATAGTGCTGGTGTTAAGATCCCGGAAGTTGATTTGGAGCTGACTAGTGGCACTTTGGGAGGCATGGTCACAACTGTTGAAGGTTTGGTGACTCAAATTGGTGCAAGTGAGTATTCTTCTGCTGTTACTTTGGGCTATTAGGGACTGTGAGAGTTTAATTTGCATTTTCTGCATCATCTGTAAATGGCATTCAAAGATGTAAATGTTGAGTTGAAAGTATGGCTGTTGAGAACTTGAGACATGCTGGGAGAACCTTATATCTGTTACAAAAGTTGCTGGAAACAACTATCTTTTGAATTCTATGCATTTAGTTATAATTGTTACATTTTACCTTATTATTTACAAGGTAAAAAATGCACGCGTATGCGTGCATAGTATTTTAAGATAATTAAAAATGAAATAAAAATATGTACAAATTCATAAACCATTCAACTATATATCAAGAGTTGTGAGATGGGGTTTAAGATCTAGAAGTTATTAATTTGTTAGATATTTTCCTTTTTATATTTAGTCATTTAATTTTTTGAAATTTTGTTTTTTGGAAAAGATATATTGTTGTTTTTAGATCTAAATGTTATCAAATTGTTAGATATTTTCATTTTTATTTTATTGTTTTATATTTAGTTATTTAATTTTTTAAATTTTTTTGGATAAGATATATTCTTTTTATTGTTGTTTTTAGATCTAGATGTATTTAAGTTAGATTTTTTTTTTTATATATTTACTTGTTAAATTTATTGTTTTTAAATTTTTTGGATAAGATATATTCTATTTATTTACTATTTTTATATTTAGTGATGCAATTAAGCCGTTAGATATATTTCCATTTTGATTTTACTATTTTTATATTTAGTTATTTAATTTATTGTTTTTAAAATTTTTGGATAAGATATATTCTTTTTAATTACTGTTTTTATATTTCGTTATTTTATTTTTTAATTTCAAATGGTATCATGGAGGCAAAAAGGTCTACACAAATGTTATCGACCAAACTTGGGCCTTTTGCTTTATAATATAACATACATACATACATATATACAAACACATATCGTTATATTGTAATTTTTATTTAGTTAATAGACAATTTTTTAAAATCTTTTTTAGTTAGATGTTTGTTACATTTCAAGTAAGTATCTCTCCATTTTTTTAAAATATTTTTAGATAAGATAGTTTTTTTTATTTTTTGTTTTGTTTTTTTAATTTATTTTTATCTATTGTATACTTTATAATTTAATGCTATCTTTGAGGGTAAAAGGGTCCGCACAAAAGTTATCGATCAAATTTGGGTATTTGCTTTATAATATAACGTAGATGTTGGATATAAACCTTTGTGTGATCCTTGATTTGTTGTAAGAGCTGAGGCTGTTATTGACAAATGTAGCTCGATAGTTAAAAACTTAAAATGAACATATTTTATTATTTTGGATGACTACCTCTAAAATGGGTGGGTTTATATGTGTGTAAATGTACTATGTGAAGTCAAGATAGTATAATTTAAAATTTTGAACACAGGTTCGTATGCATGTCGAACATTGTTGGAATTAGAGGTCAATTTGGATGCTTATCTTTTTAAACTTAATGTATGCTTGTTAATGTTGAGGATATTGAACTGATTGTATGGCATAGGGCTGTTGACTTCCACATGCCAGGTAGTTTACTAGCTTTATCTGCAACTGTTTCCATTTTATATCAGTGTTAATGTGTTATTACTATAGTGTATCTAGTTGTGCTGTAATGTTGCGCATTCACATTTTAATATTGCACATCTCTAACATGCATATTTACAATTTTACATGATTGCAATATGTTTGCGTAGGTCTGGAGAGAGTGCATGGATTCACCTTTGGCGATAGCCTTGAGGAGGGGAGAAAAGGGAAATGGCTGGATTTCAATGCAAGACTGAACAAGGTACAACTTAATAGTGCTTATCACCTGAAGTGGTGACTATCCACACTACTGCAGTTCTGTTGAGGTCTGTGTGCGTTAGTTTTGGCATTTCATTGGAGTTTTTTTTTTTCTTGTGTAGCTCTTGAGCGTTGAAGAACCCTGGACTTTAATCCTTGATGATGCGCTCTCAAACTCATTTGTTGCACCAGCTACTGATGACTTCGAGAGTGATAGCCAGCTAAAAAGTGAGTTAACTGTACTCTTTTCATCCATGTTTGTAGTGACAATGTTATGCTTCTTGATGCAAATTCAATATAATATGAGAATGATACAGTAATGGATTCCTAATGAAATGGTGATGTATTTCGGCTTTATCATGAATGCCCGGTTTTTCCAATAGGACTTTCTTTACCTTTACAAATTGTCCCTGGTCAAAAGATAATAATAATGAACTGATGAGATGAAACTAGTTGCCTCTGTTTCATTAGATTACTTGATCTATGTTTAAATCTTGCTCATAGGTCAATCTCTTGTTTATGAAGCACAGAATCTGTTTTAAGAAACTGCCATTTTGTATGCTTTAATTATAGTTTGATAGGGACTTTATGTACTTGTAATGACAATGGGATCTATTCTGGGTATTTCTGGGAAAACAGTCATGTGAGATTGGATATGATTTGTCTTGATGCACGATTTCAAATTTTATAATTGAATATGCTAATGGTCATAGTAAAATGTTGACAAATTTGAAAATCTAAATGTTGCAGCTAAGTTATAAGAATGGAGGAAGTATATCAATAATTCAATATCAATGAAGTATGTGTATATTGGAGCAGTATCTTTATAAAGGATGGGACGTCTTCCTCTTCTTTAGCTAGACATGATATCATTATCAATGTGTTTACGATGGAGACTATTGACATCAGAAGATTTGCCTGTAATTTTTCTTGTTATATGTACTAAGTAGCTTAGGACCTTATGTTTATATTTTATTTTTTGCAGTTGAAGATTACGAAAGAAGCTGGGAACAAAACGAGGAATTCGGCCTGAATGATATGGATACTTCTTCAGCTGATGCTGCTTACAACACAAACAAAACTAACGAATAACTGAAACCTGTGTTCGTTTAGCTAGGAGGAAATTTTGTTGTATTCTATCTTCCAACTACAGTCATGTTATTGTATTATGTACCTTTGTTGTTTGCTAATATGTATCTAGTAATGATATTGATACATTCAGATCAATTAGGTTTATGTTACATATATTTTTTTTCTTTTTGAAACTATATCATATGAAGATTATGAACTACAGCAGGAAAGCATTCAGATCAATTAGGTTTATGTTACATTTTTTTTTCTTTTTGAAACTATATCATATGAAGATTATGAACTACAGCAGGAAAGCATTAACTGTTTACTAGCGTGTTTCCATCTTTTAACTCTCGAGTTCATTCAATGCGCAGAATCGACAGAATACGCCTTCATTGGAACATTCAGATTTATAATAAAATCATGTCCTAATAGGATATGGCAATGTAACAGAACTTCAGAAGAGTGTTACCATTTTGAACTTAAATTACAAAGCAGTAATACGGTAGGGTTACAGCCAGCTAGGCTATATTAATTCAACCTTTCTAAACATTATAGTGCTCACCGAAAAATAATTCAGATCAGATAACAAAAATACTAATAAGCAACTAATGAGCTCAGATCATAAAAGTTCAGATAAGAAAATTTAAGACAAACTAAACATAGCCCCAGTATTATGGTCATATGATATCTCAAGTCAAATGAATCTTGCCCCTAATGTTCAATGAAGGTGATGTTGGCATCTCAAACATTTTGTGGTTACTGGTTAGCGCTTTGCACCATCAGAGAGATTCTTCGCCTGACTAAATCATTGAGACTTTAACAGCCCATCTCTTTTGGCCATTTCATAGAGGGCGATGGCCATAAGAACTTTGGCATCAGAAGTGGAACGCCAGAGTTTTGCATATGGGACTGCATGCACTTTTATGAGCTCACCATGCTCTTGAAGACCGGTTTTCTTACCCTGCAATTGCTGAATTATCTCGATACCTACCTGTCTCTGGTGCAAAAAGACACTGATTTCCTCATCACAACCTCCCTAATGTGGCCAAAAAAAAAAATGACTATATTATAATCACCACAAAAACAAACTGAAGATAAATAACATATTATAATCGCTCTATTTCCAAGATTGCAGTAGGTACCAGTAAATCATATTTCTGAAGGACATTGTTATTTGGTGGACTATTTCAATCAAGATGATATCAGGGATTCGCTATTTAACTAACCGGTGAGGGGAAAACTTTGCCTCCAGTAGATGAATCCAAGAAGGCTGTAAGCTCAACCATGTCCTCTTTATTCAGTTGTATGCCAGTTTCCTCTTCGACCTGTCACGTGGATCTTAATATGAGAAAACATCTTTTAATGTCCAGTCTACTTCAACAGTTCTACATAAACCATGTTCTCTTTATTCAGTCATATACCAGTTTCCTCTTTTGACTGATACTCAGAATTTAAGCATACAATAAAGCAAGAGAAAGAAGAAAAGCGAATGCAACTGGACTAAATGATATTAATTGACAGCTTAATCTAGCCAACACAAAGCAATGTACAGGCTCGACATTACAAATTTGAGAATGCTAGATTTTCACCAAAAAAAGTACTTGGAAAGTTGGAAATGAGCAATTGGCAAACAACTCAGACATAGTAAATTGAGAAAACTAGACTTTCAAACAAACATTCCGCTTGGAAGTGAGAATTAGCAAATAACTCAGACACATAGGTAATTAGGGAGTATGCCCTCGAAACAATGATAATATTTCAAAGTGCACACTGAGGAGAGTTCTAATAATTTTATGCAACAGATAATACTTAAGATAAAGAAAATAAGGAAGCAAGAGAGACCTCACGAACTGCAGTACCCACAAAATCACCCTTGTCATCATCCAACATTCCAGCTGGTAACTCCAAAAGAAACCGCCCTGTAGGAACCCTAACCTTGCACATACATAATCTCCATTAGACCTAAGAATAGTGTAGGTTCAATGCTTCAAATCAACTTGTAGGTGATGTACTAGCAAGACTTCTTTCAACTTTAGCATGGGGAACTTTTTTTTTAAAAAAAAAAATAAAATAAAATAAAAATAAAAATCTTAAAGCTAGAACTTTGACCTTAACTCATCTCCTACTCTCCTAGTGTCAATGTAATAACACACAAAAGAATGATACCTGTTCTGTAAGAATAGCATATGTCTCACCCTCAGACTCCAAAAGGATGAGGATGGCTACAGCAGGTCCTCGTGCAAACACAATGCCTGGAACCTAAGCCAACTCTGTAAGTCAGCACATGAAAGTTTCAAAACTAAAATAGGAATAGATAAACGAACATCCGAGATGATGTTTGAATTGCACAATACAAAATAGATATGGCGTGGAAACACAAGCCAGAGTGAAGCTATAAACCAAGATCTAACAAAAGCATCAAAAGCACATACAACTACCTTTTTTCCCATTTCCTTGTCAATTATATCAGCTTTGAACTTCAGAAATCCAATACGCTTTCCAAAGTAATCCACTCCCTGATAACATACCAGCCAATAAATTTTTAAGTATACAGCTCCAAGTTAGGGGGAGCTAGAAAAGGGTAGATTAGATATGCTGCCTCAAATGATTTTCTGAAATATAGTTTATCACTATATCATAATATTCAAATAATAGCACACTAGATAAACTTCTGTGTAATTTTGATACATATTTTGTTCATTTTATCTCAAGTTAAAATCTCTTATTTTCTCACCCAAGATAATTGCGATTATTCACTCCTCTAACAAGAATTTCCTGGCCTTGCCATTCTCAAATGCTACACATTTAGCCATCAAACTCTCCCTAAAGGAAGAGGGAAGAGGTGGAAAACAAAACGAGAGCAAGAAATGCTCCTGTATCAATATAATTTTCTCGTCAAACCGGCCGATCATATGTAAGGATTAAACATTAGCTTCGTTGTACTTCCTCCGTATCAAATTAAACGAAACAAACTAAAATTCACGCATTTCGATGTTGAGATTTAACAATGTAAATAAGCAAATTATTCAAAATAATTTTAACACAATAAAGAATGAGATTATAACATTATTGTGTTAAAATTATTTGGGAAATTCCATATTATACCATCTTATTCTTGTCTATTCCATCTCATACCATTATTTTTTTTAATCCATTTGGTACCACTATAATTAGGCTCTAATCCAAACAGTAACACTTTGTTAAGTTTGGGGTTAATTGTGGTTTAGTGGGCTGTTACTTTGTGGTTTATTGATGGGTAATATCGTAATTTCCGCAGTTGACATTAAAATCAATTCAATTCTCTACTTTCCTGTCATTCGATTTGCACGCCAATTCAACTCTTCGTCTTCCCCTGTACTTCGCTGCGCCAAGCCATTGCATGCCAATTTCCTTCAAAGACTCAAGCTTTATTTTGATTACAATTCGTTTTTATACCTAATTACCAGGTTAGTTCTTAGTTTAATGTCGTTTTTTTTAATTACTCTTCCTATTTTTGTTTGTGATCATATATTCATATTTGTACTGTTATTGTTGAATTTATTCGATTATGGTGATTAATTTTAGGGCGAATTTATCATTTTGATTCAATTATGCTATTTGTTATCTCACTTTTTATTCTTCAATTATGGTTTTTATTTTTGCAATTCTATTGGTTCGACTATGCTATTTGATTCCTGTTAATGGTTTTTTTTTTCAATTATTTTGTTCCGTTTTTTATTATGTCCGTTTATGCTATTTTGTTCTTCAATTATGCTATTTTGTTCCTGTTAATGGTGTATTTGATGTGTATGTCTGTTTTGTATGTCTATTTTGTGTGCATTATTTGTGTGACTTTGTGTGCATTATTGTTGACATTTATTTTTTTTTTTTTAATTTGGTTAACTGGAGCCACTGAAGCAGTAGTTCTGGTCTTTTTTGGTATATGGTTGCAGCCATTGAACCACGCAGTACGAGATTTGGCCATTGAAACCACTGAAGCAGAGATGGCCGTTGCAGAGAATTGGCCATTGCAGCCATTGAAGCAGGGATGACGAGATGACGAGATTCGACCAGAGAAGAAGAAAAGAAGAGGAAATGAGTACGAGAGTGAAGATGGTGAGACTAACATAGAGACATAGAGTTAACGCCAAACTTAACAAAGTGTTACTGTTTGGATTAGAGCCTAATTATAGTGGTACGAAATGGATTAAAAAAAATAATGGTATGAGATGGAATAGACAAGAATAGGATGGTATAATATGGAATTTCCCAAATTATTTTGATTAATTCGCTCATTTACATTGTTAAATCTCAACCTTGAAATGCGTGAAATTTGGTTTGTTGCGTTTAATTTGATACGGAGGAAGTATATCAGACCCTCAACATGATCATGAAAAGAAATTTCAAATTGAGTTCATGGGAATTGATTGAATTTCAGGGACAAATGGTTAAATTAGTGGTTATGTGAATCTTGAAACTATGTCAATTGTTCATAATCAGTCCAAGACTGCATTTTAAAACTATTCAACATGAATTATTCGTCACAAATTCACAATTAAGGGCATGGGAAATTATGATCACTAAGCAAAAAAATCACCAATTCAATGGTGGTGTACTAACGAGTGAGCATTTATCAATGATCAAAGCAATTGAACAAATAAATGAAGTTTAAGAAATTATAACCTGAATAAGAACTTTATCCAATGACATGACCCCATTATTCAGAGCCCCATTTTCAGCCTGCAAATTTTTCAGCCATTGCTGGAACAACGAAGACTCAATCGCATTCCTGCAACACACTCACCAATTAGTTTACAAAACCCAATTCACCAAAGTTTAACATAAAGATCAAAACTTTATACAATATCATGATAACTGAGGTGAGAGAATTTACCTGAATTCAGAAGGGGTGATTCCGGGTGCAGCAACAACCTCAACGGGTTGACCCGATAAATTGATGGTGTGAGTCAGTGAGGATGACGACTCGGATGACATTGAGAATGGCGTAAAACAAAAGGGTCTATTGAAGTGAGTGTGAAAGGAGGAAGAGAAGAGCTTTTTGGAGGAGAAAACTATGGAAGATTGTAAATTTGTCACTCTTAAAGCCATTAGCCCATTCGCTTGATGTGTTTGGATTGGGGGGAGTTCATACAATACATGTACTCGTAAACTTGTAAAGGTTTAATTGTGTTCAAATTAGGTTCAGGGCCGTTCAACGGGTCTATTATGGTCCCGGGATCATGTTCCTTATCATGGTCCCGGGCAAATGTTCATTTTTAAAACTAGAAATGTTCATTTTCGAAAATTGAAATGTTCATTTCCGAAAATACAAGTGTTCATTTTCAGATATGAACATTTACATTTGAAAATGAACATTTACATTTGAAAATGAACATTTTACATATTGAGATGAACATTTCTAGTTTCGGAAATGAACATTTGTCCAGTACTATGGTACCGGGACCATAGTAGAATTTCATTAGGCTAACTTCAATTGAGTTACCTTAAAACCGTTCGACATGTCACAAATGTCGTCACAATAAATTGTCATGTGCTTAGCCTACAAGTATTGAAACCCTTGGCCTCCAAGGTTTTTAATTAGCTTGCTCGCTTTTATTAGTAGCATAAATACTCCTTCATGCTCCACTTGTAGGACACATTACAAAAACACGTATCAAATATCACAAAGTGTATGCTCATAGATAAATCACAATTACTAACTCATTAATGAGTTTTCTAGCTTTTTTTGAGAATTAGATCTAATATAAACTAGAGAGTCATACCATACTCTTGTACCCTTCGAGGTTGTACTCTCATACCCTTTTCATATGTTGAATAATAAGTACTTGTGTCTCGATGTATAATAGGTTAATATTGGGCAATGCAAGATTTATTTAGTTTGTTCTAATTAAAAAAAAAATGTCATTCACTTCTATGGAAAAAGCGTAGTTATCCTCTTGTTAACTTWGRGTCTGTTTACATGAAYTGAACTGAATTGAAYATTTTATGAGAGAAAATTTGAGTTAAGAACTGAAGCGAACGAAATCAAAAATTCAATTCACTCGCGAATTTTCACTTTATTKACGAGATTGTTTATCGATTCTCCAACCAAAACCCCTAMAACTAAACACGAAGAGGAATAGCACGAAGACTTTTAGCTTTCCCCAACGTAAAAGTCAACTTCTCCTCCATATCCAAGTCGTCCGCCATTAAACCACCTTCCAACCTCCARTCAAACTCATGAATCAACGAACCCAACATCAAATACATCAATCTCATCGCCARTGGCAGTCCTGGGCATATCCTGCGTCCTGCGCCAAACGGAATCAGCTCAAAATGGCACCCTTTCACATCAATCTCACTCCTCTCAATGAATCTTTCTGGCTCGAATGAATTGGGTCTTTCCCAAATTTCTTCGTCTCTTCCAATCGCCCAAACATTCACCAGCACTTGCGCGTTTTTGGGCAGTGTGAATCCGCAAARTTCGACGTCGGAGTGCAGTTGTCTTGGGACTAGGAGTGGCACTGTTGGGTGTAATCTCATTGTTTCTTTGATGACTGCTTTTAAGTATGGGAGCCTTGTTATGTCTGATTCTTCAACTTGGKTGTGTTTTCCGATGGTTGATCGTAGTTCTTGCTGCAATTTCTGGAGTTTTTCTGGGTTTCTGAGTAGTTCCGCCATTGCCCATTCGATCGTGCTTGATGTTGTGTCCGTTCCTGCTGCGAATAAGTCCTGTGTCGCAACATTTTTCATGGATTTTGGCATTAGTTTGGATTAGTGATTACATGCATACGAGATGTTCGATAAAATTTCTCAATGAAAACAGAGTTTCTGATCAGCAAGTGTAGTGTTGTGCGCATGCATATAAGGTGTTCTATCATATTGATAATCAAAATTTGCATTGATGAGAGTAATAACAAAAGGTGTTGCAACTGAAAATAAGTTGATTAGAGGGAGTATAGTTGCACCTGCAACAGATTAGGGATTTGTGAAGGCTCAATTTCTTCTTTTTTTTCTTCATTAATGCCAAGCAATGCGTCCAAAACATCATATTCATGAATYGAGTTTGATGGTCTGATGCCTTGCAATCTTTGATCAATCATGGAGTTGAATACATCAATCATCTTYTGGAAGTGAACTCCTATACGCTGTCTGATGCCTTGTGGATCCATCTTTCTCAATATTGAGAAATAATCTGCAAAATTTGGTTTTCCTGCTTCTTCTAGGATACCCCTTACAACACCTCGAAATTCGCGAGCTTTTGCTGAACTGGGGTCACTTAAATCCACTGAAAAGAAAGTGCTTGATAATAGATTCAAGACACCTGTAAATGCTGCTTGCCCAATATCCACTGCAATATTGGATTCACTGCATTTCTGTACATAAGAAAGGATGTCTTTTACCTTGTTTTTCCTAAGAGTTTGGCTACCGTCAAGTCTACTGGTGGAGAAAACTTGGGAGTTGCAGATTTTGCGAAGGTTTCGCCATTTTGGGGAGTGGGGGAGGAAGACTATTGAGTTCTCATGGTGATTGAGTGCGCGAACTGCATCAATCACCATTCTGTTGGAGAAAGAAAGATCATTCTTTTGGAGTGCTTCTTTGGCCACTGCAGCAGAAGAAATGATCACAGTTGGCACTCTTCCTAACTGCAGAGTCATAAGAGGACCATATCTCTTGGCAAGTTCAGCCAAGGAGATATGTGGGTTGTTGCCAAGATTGAAGAGGTTGCCAAAGATGGGTACTGTAGGAGGACCTGGTGGTAATCTCCTTGGGCTTTCATTGCYGCCTTTCTTTACGTTCGAGAGCAACAGATGAATTGCAATCCAT
Organism: Bassia scoparia; assembly: GCA_008642245.1. Lineage (NCBI taxonomy): Eukaryota > Viridiplantae > Streptophyta > Magnoliopsida > Caryophyllales > Amaranthaceae > Bassia > Bassia scoparia. Next base: position 9,591 of record SNQN01000811.1, on the reverse strand, counting down.
GCTAAAAGTAGGCACAACACAAAACTCAGGTAATCCATTGTCACCCTGCAATTTAACTGTGAGTGTAAGATTTCTAATCTGTATGACTCACAGTTCAAAATACTTCAGTGTATATGGTATAAAGGTGATAACTTTGTGATAACAATATGCATTTGGAGCTTAATTTTAACCTTACGTAGAACTGTTGAAGAATTGCTAATTAAAATATTAATTGTTGTATATAGGACCACTCTGGAGGGAAAAAAAGATAGTTGGCTTTAAAGTTTAAACTATAATACAAACACCATATCCTGTTAAAAAATCTGGTTGATTGATTGATTTCGGCTATGCATGATTTGGATGCATATTTTTTTATTTTTTTATTGTTTTTTTTAATATATCTTCTAAATTGTTGAAACCAAACTATTTTTGGTTTTTGTGAATATCAATTGCTTGTTTGCTATCATTCCGTAAAAGCTCTCATCACGTATTCTTGTGATACACGTGATTATCTATTAATGTTGCGATGTGGTGCTACTGCACAGATCAATTACTTGTATTATACAGACAAGTAAGGCTATTTGACAACAAGTTAGATATCTAACTCTTCTAAATGTGAGCGAGGGATGCCATTGTAATTTCATTTTCCTACAGCCTACGGGCGTGGCAAACTCAATAGAGAGTTTGATATCTAACTATCAGATAAATAACCTTTTTCTATACAGATTACATTTCTGGAGAAAGTAATGTCCTGCAGTCCTGGAAATCTGGAATGCTAATTAAATTACTAATTAACTGTCATGCCTTACTTTTAGCCGGCCAACAGATGGCATCCATATATTAACTATTGTTTTTTTTCTTCAAGAGCCATGTGGTTGTTTTTTGTATGTTCCTCCATTACACTTTAACAATTGTTTGTGAAATGACTTTCATTATAATACAAAATTTCAAAGTTTTGACAAATCAACAGCTTAATTCATAACTCATCATGCCGATGTTTAAGTGCCATTATATCAATATTTTATTCAACAGAAGAAGATTTACAAATGTCATGAGCAATTGCATTATTATGAACTAGCTAGTGGGAAAGAATAGTTGAGGAATGCAAAAATTAATAGGTTAGTATTGGTTTGAAGAATAAGTTAGCAACTTAGTTTTCCCCTAATTATCTGTTATTGTTATTTCATTCCAAAGTTTGAATCCTATTAAGCATGAGGAAAGCTTGTTCTAGAGTTTATGCCATGTTCAAATAGTTTTGACTCATCTAAAGTTACTTCCAAGATCTTGACACTGATTTAGTGATTTGTGTATTACTGTAAAGTTAAGAGGTTGACTCATCTAATAATAGAAACCTGCTTGACTCATCTAAAGTTACTTCCCAACAACTGGATTTGATCTAGTGTGGCCAAAGTTGTTCACCTGGCCTGCTCCAGATCTTGACACTGATTTAGTGATTTGTGTTTAGAGGTTGGTTGGGGTGGTGGTGGGGAGATATTACTGTAAGCGTATGATTCATGGTATTCATTTACATGGCATTTGTTTCAATTGACCTGGTTCAGACATGTGATTCAATAAAGGCATACCGAGATGATTTCTGGTTAAGAAGTTCAAATTTATTTGCAGTAACAGTTTTCACAGGACTGAAATCACAAAGAGAAAAACGTGSGTCTCATGATATTGAGTCTACACTCTACAGACTACAGTAATGGGTATAACTTCTTTGCAGTGGCAGGTGAGTAGGATATTAATGCAAGGTGCTTAGTACTAACCTGTTTTGGACAAGTTGAGAATCTTCATGAAAGGGATATTGCGATGATTTCTAATGGTGAAGGTTTTATGAGTTTAAATTTGATATTGGTTCATGTTAGCCGACTCCACTTATGGAAATAAGGCTTTGATTGATTGATTGATTGATTGATTGAAATTTGATATTGGTTGCAGTAATACATATTGCCTCTACAGTATGTTCATAGGATTGATACGAAGAAGATTGGAAAGATGTCTTGTGATATTGCCTCTACAGTTTACAGTATTGGGACTTACAAGTTACAATAATCACCTATTTGCAGTGGCAAGTTTATGGTTAYATACACGATACACCTACGGCAATTTTTAGACATGTACTGGAGTTGCACGTTGGCCCTGAGCTTTCTGCAAGCTGATCCCAATTTTCTCTTCCATATACATTTGCTCTGGTGTRATCTCACCTTCCAGCTTCCAGTCAAACTAATGCACCAGTGTCCCCAGCATCAGATGAAGTATCCGCATTGCAAATGGTAAACCGGCACAGATCGACCATATTTAGGTAATCCATGAGTCTTTGCATCTCTTAGTTATTTTGACTTTAATMTGTGTTTAGGTTGTTTCTTTGGTGCATAGTTGTGATAGGAGAGATCCACCATATTGCTCTTTACAATAGAATGATAACTTTGCGATAACGATATGCTCTACTGATTGAAATATTCATTCTTGACTTCTTGTATATAGGACCACTCRRGAGGGARAAAGAGTTGGTTTTCTTTAAACTATAATTTAAACACYRTCTTCTGTTGAAAAATCTGGTTCCTTGATTCATTTCAGCTATGCATGATTGGGATACAAWTTTTTTAASCAAATTATTTTTGGCTTTGGTGCATGCATGTCAATTGCTAATTTTCTACCATTTTGTAAAAGTTCAATTCCAATCAATTACATCTTCTTGTGATGCACGTGATACATTTCATTATCTGCTAATGTTGGATGGTGGGCTACTGTGTAGATAAGTTATTATATAGATTGCAGTTCTGGAATTAGTAAAATAATGGCTAATTATATTCCTGATTATTTGACTAATTAACTGTCATGCCTTTCTTCTAGCCGGCCAACAGATGGCATCCACAGACCCCCAATTGTTTTATTTTTCAAGTGCGAAGTGCCATGTGATATGATTACTTTTATCTATGTTTCTCGATTCACTTTAATTTCACTTTGAAATTACCTTCATTATAATACCAAGTACAAGATTTTAAAGTTTTGACAAATCAACAGCTTAACTCATTATGCCAATGTTTTTGGGCTATTATGTCAATGTTTAATGGCAGATAAGAAGAGTTACAAATGTCATGAGCAATTACATTATTATGAGCTAGCTAGTAGGAAGAAATAGTCGAGGAATGCTAAAATAATTTGGTTAGTATTGGTTTGAAAAATAAGCTGAATTAGCAACTTAGTTTTTCCTTAATTATCTGTTGTTGTTATTTCATTCCTTGATTCTGCAAAATTATGTGTTGATTCATAAATCATAACATGCTTCCTTTTAGTTGATTATTCCCATGGAATACATGATCAAATTAATGGCTCAAAGTTTTTCTTCAGATCGACATAATTAACTAATATGATAAGGATGTAGTAACTAGCAATATATACAAGGAAGACCTTTTTTWAA
>SNQN01000810.1:56859-121086 GCA_008642245.1 Bassia scoparia | reverse complement strand
TAAGATTATTCGACCACTTTGGTTGCTATGATCTGAAAATTATACTGGACCTTTTAAAACTGCCTGCATAACTCATGCTCAGCAATTTGTCATACGACTGACTAATAATTAAATTTACACAATATAATCATAAGTTGAAATCTTTATGAACACTATTACTTTGATAAGAAAGTCTTCACAAGTGAATAAGTAAATATAATGTGAGATTATACAGTAGTAAGCAAGACCCAAAATTTGCTGAATTTATCATTAATATATATATATATATACTACTATTTTATATATGAAGTAGTCCGTGGACCCGATAGCTTGCAGGTACACGTCACCAGTACCGAAAATAACTGTTAAGGACCAGTTTACATCAGTTAATTTCAGTTCAGTTCATCTTATCTCAGTCACATTCACGCTCCGCGTTTAAGTTTCAGGTCAGTTCAAATTCAGTTAAGGTTCAAGTTTGATTCCAGTTATCGTAAACGACTTACATGTCACCCCTACTACCCTGCCCATGAACCCTGTGATCGATCACTCAAGGAGGTGAAATGACACTACCCGAAATTAAAAACGATTAAGATTCGGAAAGTCTTGCTCCGTTTGATAGTAACAAGTTTGACACGATACACCGTTTATTATTTGAGTTTGACCCGTTTAGAACGGATGTCTGTACATCTCCTCCGTTTATTAACACCACGTAATCAGATTAAATCCTCTAGTAAGATCCCAGTATCATTAGTTACAATGACATTGTTGAGTTGCCAAAATTAAATGGAGAAATGAAAATTCAATGGAATTTGATAAGTTGAATATGTTTGGTGATAACAAATAGTTTTTTAGTAAAATTGAGAGGAAGTTGAAAATTCATGGAACTTCTAATTTCCACAAAACATAGGAATCGATCACCAAGGTCACCTTGATCACCAAATACATGGAATTCAACTTCATTGTAACCTCTATAATCAAACTCTTGAGTAATCCTAGGATTTCATTAGGCAAATAAACTTCCGCCAAGTGAGTAAACAACTTCCTACGGAAATATATTCACCGTGACCAACCAACGAGGTCTTTGATACGTTAAAGCAGAAGATAGCCTGTGAGAACTAAGTGGGCCAATCAAATAGTGAAGCTTCTTGCTAATCTTGGCCAACTAATTTAAATTGCCTCTGTCCAATTCTATGAGATTATGAGTAGAACTGTTAACAAATACATAGTGAAGAAAAATACAATACGTAATATTCTCAAATGCCATAAAGTTTTGAATTTTATCTACACCACTAAATAGTTATGTACTAGTACTTCGTATATCGTTTGAACTTTTCACTATTTACTGGGTAGTTGCGTTGGCTCCGGTTGGTTTGGTGGTAGTAGCTACTATTGTGGTTGTTGCGGTGCTTGGTGAGATTAAGGCGGTGGTTGGAGAGAAAAAAAAGAAGATTTGAAATTTGCTCAAATCGACTCGACTAATTTCCATATTAAATTGATGAAACAAGTTCATTGACCGAATGTAGTTAATTTTTTATAGTACATACATAAACATTCACGCAACTAACCGAACAAAGTTTGGACTGAAAGCATGATCGCTCATTTGGTTCTACGAAGTCAATTGAGTAATGGAATGAATTTGTATACAAATATATGAAGAAATCATTGTTCTTTACATGGCAATGCATTTCATCATCGAAATTCCAATTTTCTCTCACACTCTATACAACCCCCAATGGTTAATATGAAGCACGATGATGAAATTCCTAATAATTGTGTCTCCATGGAGAAAAAACATGCGTCTTGAAGTAAGATTGTTATTCTATGGTGAAAAAATTGTGAACAACTTCATATTTCCAATAATAATTTAAGGCTTCTTCTCTATTACCCATCCCACTAAACAATTCATTCATATTCTCAGTATTTTGTCTCAATTAACCAACAAGCCTGTATTTTAAAGTTTTTTTCAGTGGAATATTAATATTTGACTTATATCAAGAGGCCCATACGTAAAATAGCACCTAAAACAACTTGCATCAAATAAAATTTGTTAGCGCAATTGGCTCTTAGCCTATGGATCCGAGCTCTGTTCAGTAAGGCCAATAAAGAGCCATTTTCACTACCAATCATATTGAATTACGATGTTGAAGTACTCTGTTATTACAAACTCACGAACATATGTGACAACCAATTTTTAGCGAATTTTTTCATTAGGGAAAATATCCATATACAGCCCTTTTATTATTTCCATTTTTTAGTAACTTTTTATTAATGGACCAACTTACCCTTACTAAAAAAAATTAACATGATAGTTACCTTTCTCTCTCTTAATTAGTAACGGACAATATGTCTTTTGTACTCATATACACAATTCGCGAATTTCCCTAGGTCCGAACCCCTTGAAGATCTAGTAAATTAAATGGAAGTACTTCTATTAAAGAGAAGAGAACGGGATAGTTAGTTTTGTTGCATATGAAAATGACAGAATGAAACGAAATTTCCTACGGTTTCCGAGTTTCCGAAAGTCGATCCTTAGACCTAAAGTTTTCATAGAATCGAGTTGTTCATTATAGAAGAAAGTGATACAGCATATCGCACGTCCTGATCCGAAAAAAACTGAGAGGCCAATTGGGTAACCACTAAACCAATTTTGTTCAAAAACACTTGAATCGTAATTTCTAAACAACGCCTATGAGCATTAAATCCCGACCTCATTATTAGAACGAAGTATTACGGCTAGACTTACTTATTAACAAGACCCAAGCATGACCAGGCCCACCCGAATCACTTGTGATCAATACCAGTGAGGAGTGTAAAATGACAGTAGGGATATTTGATGCACCCACTATGGATGGACATAATGACATATGCTAACCATTCTTGAAACCAAATTTACACGCGTCACTCGACTCATCGGACATCAACGCCTCTCAGCCACATCTGCATGCGTTTGCACCAATGCCAGTAGCACTCCCCACATACCTCATAATATGCTGATTTAGAATGAGGGACTTGTTTTTAAAACACTCATCAATCAATGAATGAAATGATCTATTCTTCAATTATCCTCCGAAAACTTGCTATGTCTTAATATTTTACTTCATCTTATTTAGCTTTTGAATTGAAATTGCAAGGGTTATAAGGAATGGATCAATTACTGTTACATGTTTGTTAAGCCATTTTTTTAGAATAAGTTCTCACGAAAGGCGAATTAAGGATCTTTTTAAATTACTGAAATCAACTAACTGAACTGGAATATCTTAATGAGAAGAGAGTAAAAAATTGAGTTAAGAATTGAACTGACTAAAAATAACTAATTTAAACAAGCCCTAATTATATTCTCGTTACATTTATTATACTCCCGTATTTATGTGATTACACGTGTTAAGAGATGTGCTTATATATATACTAGCTCATTTATTTTGCAATACTTATTTCAAAGGTCAACTCTTTTGTAGTTGGTGCATTTCTTGATATTTTGCTCTAAACATTCTATATATATATATGGAAGTAATACTGCGGTGTTAGTTTTATTGAAACTCAGTTATTTCAGTTTATCAAAAAACAGTACAAAAATTACACAACTAACAAAGTTAATTAACTAGGTTAGATATGAGTACAATAAATACAATTAGCATTCCAGACCTAGAAAGAATGACAATGCTGTGAGAAACAAAGCTTAGAGCACTTATAAAATAAACAACACGATAAATGTAAAAGGTTGTATGCTAATTATATATCCATTAATTAGACTGTATAACCATTCTAAAAAAAATTGGATAAAATATTCACAATCGTTTCAAATAATATAAAATGAGAGGCATTCACAACGGTAAGGTTAGCAAATGTTAAGGCTAGCCATTGGACATATCGCATCTCAAATTAAAGGTCAGAGAGTTCGATTCCGACTCTTGGGATTGAAAAACTTGTCTCCTTTACCTTTAGTAAAACAACTCAGATAGACGAGATGTCATTGCTATTGACATTATAATACCCTGATTGTTCCAAAAAAAAAACACAATTTTTTCAATACTTATATCTCTCTTAAAAAATTCGACAAACAATCGTGTTGTAGTATAGGGTTTAATTTTTGAGAAAAGGATTTCGTTCACGCGATAGTTTATCTCTTAATTTCACCCTTGTAATTCTTAAGTTAAAATATGGCTAATTCATCCTAAAATTTCTTTCTCTCACTTGTAACAACTCACTAATATTAGGATAATCGAATATAGCATTATATAGTTCAATAACGGGGTTAACCAACTCTTTATTATGCATGAGTTTTTGTAGTTTCTGTCTGGAATGTATTATGTCATAAAATAAAATATAATAAATTATTAATATAATAATAATAATATTAAATAATAAAAATATAATAAATAATATAATAATATAATAATAACAATTTTAATTATGCTTGAAAACTGCGATTACAATTACTAAAAAATAATTATAACTGGTAAATTTTTCATAGCTAAAAAATTTATGTTCATGTCAAACATAGTGCAAATAAATTCATTCTTCAATAATGTACTGCAACCGAATTCTTGACTCGTATCCTTAACAAGAGAGTCAAAAACACAACTGTACTCTTCTAGTTTAATTTCCAAAGTTAGCACATTACTTCCTCAACTAATAAAATCTCACAACTAAAATTACGCTCACAAACATTTTACCTTCAATTACATCATTAATCTATCTGAGCATCGTCACACTCTCCCATAATACCCAAATCAATTTAGAGTTTAACTTGCAGTGACTACAGCGTCAACACACGCTTCTTAACAGGTCACCGGATCGACGCACGCACCTTAGAAATTGAGAAATATTCTAGCTGGAAGAAATATTGTCATCCATTAAAGCCACCCCTGCCAAAAATCACCAAGAATAATTTTTTTTCCGCTGGTTCCCAAACGTAGAATATCCTGTAATACAAAAAACTTATTAGGCATAATAAGCTTCATTATGATCATCCGTAAGATTGTAGATTGATATTCACAAACTTTTTTTTTGTTATCCAAATAACTAACAATACAAACGGTGCGGTTAGTTATTACTGAATACAAGGTTGCAACCACATACACTAGTGTTGCTGAAATGTATTATCATCAGTTCCCAGTAGAAACACTAATTAGGAAGCGGTCTACTTCCTAATCAATCCAATTGAATTTGCAATATCTGACATTTCCGTAATTAGATCTAAGGGAAGGATTAGGTAACCTTTTCAAGGAAGTATGGACGTGATGTGACTGGTTTAACCACATGCCATCAACCACATATTTTAGTGAATTTCTTCCCTTAATCAATCTACTGGATGATTAGTCATCCTCCTATTAAAGTGTTCAATGCACATTATTAATTGAAATCAAACAAGTAAATTGACCTAAAAAGTAAATCTATTTAATTGTTTGGATATGGTATGAATAATATGGGACATGATACATAAATCCGACATAAGTAGTGCAGTTTTCAATCATTGACTTTTACAGTCTAGAACCATACTTGATGAGAGAATATATATATAATACAAACTAAACATCTCTTCTCTTCTTTTAATTTATTTTCTAAGTGTTACACTAAAGCATGATTCTCATTTAACCACAGCTCATCTCATATGTTTTTTTTTCAAACATACTTCAATTAATCGATGTCTTCCACTGATATAATGCGTCAAAATAGCAGCTCTCTTTGGTTCGATAAACCTAAAAGTTTTCAAATACTCATTGGCACCAAAATTGGAAGTTGATAACACTTCTTAGTTGGTGGTTATGGTAGCTAGTAGGGTCAATATCTCAACTCAGTCATCTTAGCGTTGCCGGGCTGTTTTACATACGTTACGAGTTCGTCGCAAGTTCATATGATTACTTCTCTTTTAAATATTAGATCTCGAGATATTATAATATCACATGCGACAACACTTTATTTTTGTTTAAAAAGAGGGATGTATATGATTTATCATAAATAAATTTAAATCAACACAATTTACAATTACCCACCATCTGATATTTTTTAATATCTTGTAACTAGATTATTTATTACTTTCTCCCATTTTATGAGTTATTATAATCTGACTGGTGCCTTAATTGAAAAGAGTTTAACCACTATCTCTATTTAATGATGAATAAGACTGAATAGACTTTCTATTATTTTCTTTAACTTAAAAATAATCACACATTGTAAGATCGATATATCTAGTGAGTTGAGAATATTATTCAACTATCTTATAACCAATTATTGATCATATCCGTACACTGAATCAAGACATAGCATAACCACGCACAGAGAATAATGACAGATAAATATAAGGTTTCAAAAACCAACCAAAAACCCAACCAAAATAAAAAAAAATAAAAAAACACAAAAATCAACATAATTACACCACCAAAAAAAATAGCGCACAAAAATAACCCAAAAAATCAAAACCAAAAACAGAAAAAAAACCAACAGCCCAAAAAACCTCAAACAAAAACCCCCAAAAAAAATGTAACATAATTGACTTCTTACATCTAGTTTCATATAAAAGCAATATAATGTGTATAATAACGACAAGTATCACTAGTCAGTACATATATATAATATATATAGAAGATATATATAGTAACCTTCACGCCCTTAAATTTCACAAGTTTTACACTTATTAAAGTTAGATTGTTGATATTAATAGTTAATTAACATATTTCATTTTGCAACTTCCCGGCTTTCAGATCAAAGAGGCCCTAACCGGCGCCTATTACTAAAATCGAATTTGTATCGAACTCTAAATATTCTTCCTCGATTCCTCTTACTCGGACCTCCACATAGATTATATGTTAAATCGAAATGACAAACCGAGTGATACATATTGTCAAACTTTATAGAGTAAATTCAAGTTCATAATGTTAACTCGTATGTGTACTAACACTTCATTATACAAACCGGTAGTTTCAAACACGCTTAAAAATGATATAGAATTTTCTTAAATTATAGTAGTGTTGATTACTTAAATAGGAGATTTGCAACCCTAAAAAAGTTTTTTTTTAAAAAAGGAAAAAAAATAAAGAGTTAAGAAAATTAAAGGTTGAATTCGCAGAAAGGGCTCATTCTGTGGTGGTAAAGGATATCCACTCTTTTCATTGCCTCGTTTTCGACTTTAAATTCTGCTTCTCTTCAATTTCTTCTCTCTCTTTTAATTTACTTTTTTTTCTCTAGTGTAGACTAGAAAGCATGCACATTTGATTGAAATTGCGCATATACTACGATCCACTTATCTGTCTCGATTGTTTGTTACGTTTGCTTTAAGTAAGGAGAGAGAACTTTGACTTTAATTGATGAATTATCGCAGGATATATAAGAAAAAATATTTCATGTGGGCCTTGTTTATTAGATCAATTCGTCTCAATGCGTTGTTTTTTAATATCAAAAATTTTGTAATTTTTTATAATAAAGCGTAAATGAACAAATTATAAATTAGACAACAACAAGTGTATGAAACCGCCAAAAGATATGAAAACAACTTTTGAGACGGAGAGAGTTTCTAATTAGCACCAATTAATGATAATCTCTATTATATAGCCGAAGGGGAGCAATGTGTCCCCCCTATACTACAATATTCCTAATTGATTGATGTAAAATTAATTCACATAATTCTAAAATTAAACTTTAAATCATTAATTAAAACATAAATCAATGCATGCAAATTAGATAAATAATTTGATAGGTTAACAAATGATCAGCATTGTATATCAATCATAGATCAAACTTATTTAGATTTACATTATATTAGAATTACAATTAGTGATCAAAATGTCAACGTTAATTAAAAATAATTATTGCCATTTATATGTCAATCATGTAAAATACTGTGAATTTAGACAATAAATTATTAATAATTTAATGTCATATTTAATGCAATAAATCTGACTCAATTACAATAGGATTGTTAAATTAAATTTTATAATCCACTTATAAACACACTTCTTCCCTATCTTAAACATTTAAGACGCAAGCTCTTTCATTCTATCAAATCTATTTGTACTATTTGGCATGTTTTATATTTTTATTTTTCCTTATAATGAATCCAAAAGCGTAGTACGTAATATAATAATTGAAATGTGAATTTCTAAATTTACTACATATTGTCCACAATTATTTTATTGTAATATGAGGGCCCCCCCCCAAACCTTTCCATCATTACTTATTCTACTAGTGTTTACGTGCACGCTATGCTGTGCTTAAAACTAAGGAAAAAAAAATCTGTTAATCTATATTAAATTTGACGCTTTTGAATGTAATTTTTAAATAAAGTATTTTCAATCTAACTTTTTTGTATACCATGAATGTTTTACTTTTAAATAGTAGTTTATTGGGCAATTTAAACTTCCTTTATTTTAATTTTTTAAACTAGAAGTGAATTGATTAGGTTTAAATTAGGTAAATTTATATTCCTCATTTACTAAAGGGTAAATCACATCATGCCTAGGGAGGGGACACATTGCTCCCCCGCTTGGCTTATATAATAAGATATATTTTAATACATATTATGATTATATATATTAACTTATTATTATGATAACATGTAATTACATAATATATTTATAGTGCAATTAAGTGGATAAGAACTTCATTAGTTAATAAGTGACCAAGTTCACTATTTTTGTTACTGACTTTTCAACAATCGTAGAATCGCATGGCGTGATAAAACATATTGTTAGCATAATTGCTAAGAATTACTATAAAAATTATTCCATAATTAGTGATTTAAAAAGTTTTTTTTCATATTATTGATTAACAATAATGAAATTTCTTAATGTTGATTCGATACATTTAAAATTTATGCACATATGCACGCATCGGCGGTCGCTCAAAATGCTAGTAATACACTATGGACAAAGAGTAGTGAAAGAATATTATTAATTCCTATATTCTTTCTGCGGCAATAAGTGTAATATACTATATAAGAAGTATTGTGGGCTAATTCATTCCTTCCTCAGTCATATACCATGCTGCAACAGCACGTAAATATACTCGCGCGTGGTGAAACATTTCAACAAAATTTAAATTGATACTCGAGGCTCAGAATATATTACTTCGTATATATTTCAACGCCAACAATAATATACTTGTAATGTATCTTGCAGGTCTCACACATTCATGTTAACGAGAGAGTGTGATAAACAGTTTAATTAAATGTGGGCATGCGCCTACCTGACATACGCTACTAGAATCTAGGTACAGAGATCCGAAGTGTTGGTTTAGGGTTTAAATCCAACCTTCCTTTTCGAGGGATTTCCGTATTAATTTATACCTGTTTTAATTCACCCTTCTTCCCTTTTTCTTCAATTCTTACTCATGCACAAGCACAAAACAACTACTTGATAAAATCATGTTTATTTCATTTTGAGCATCAATGACGTACCAATATACGAGTATTTAAATTCCAGATTCTAAATCTTCAATGCGATGTATACTTTTTTTTCATTCATGGATGCTTCTTTTAGCGAATCTCGTTATTTTTTGCTCTGATTTTTATTTGGTACATGCACGTGTTTCCTACACAAAATACGTCCCATATTACATACAGAGAGAATGCCCAAGGTGATGCCATTGCACGCATGAGAGCATGCCGAATTCATCCCGTCATGTTCAAAAATTGAATATCATCTCTTTTGTAAAAAAATATGAACATTTTATTTATAATTTCAATTCATTTATTTTTTTCTTTTTTTTTTTTTTTATTTTATTTATCAAATATTCTTAGATATCCAATTTTCGGACATTCACTGAGATAACAGATCATTTCCCGCTATCATATGAATATGAGAGTAGCCACACTTGATTATAGATACTTGTATTGTATCTCCACAACATATTTCGACGTGGACTAACTACTCATACTTAGCCATGTTTCTTTAACTTATTTCTATTGTATATAAGTCAATTTACTCAGTTTAGTATAGTTAAGTTCAGTTCAATACCTAATCTATTTCCTTCTCTTATAAAATATTCAGTCAATCAGTTGAACTCCAGTTCAATAAAAAAACAGATGTACTCTTTGACACTCGAGACTCTATAATAGGGAAAGACACAGTGGGGACTAATTAAAGACCAACATGATATATATCAGTATTAATTCAATTACACTATAAAGGACATATGTGATATGTCTTGTGTCCTAGAGTATCCATAATGTTATTGATTATCATCCCTCATTTATTAGCCAAATCAATTTCATCTCATTTAGTATAACTAAGAGAGAATTGTGATAATATTAAGTTTGGAGAATGAATATAATTCTATTCAATTATGAAACGATTTAATACAATTGTCATCGTAACTTGAAGCAAGCTTATAAGCAAAACTCAATAAACCCAAACTTTGTTAGTTTTTAGAATATTTACATTGCTTATTCAGAGTAGGTTATATTTGCTTAATAATAACTCATAGGTTTTAAACACCCCCCCTTTTCAATCTGACTTTTAGGTTGAAACCAGAAAAGAAAGCAAGCTGTCCATCCATTCAAAGGAGGTGAGAAACCAAGGCCAAGCTTTTGGCAATCAGAAACCTATGCTGTACATGCCCAAAAAGTTTGTCAATTGTCAGCAAGCATAAGAAGAAAGACGAATGTGAGCAGTGTTTATGAACCCTGATTGTACATTCTGACTATGAACATCAGCTTAGATTCTTCTTTGTAAAATGTTTTTTTTCTCATGATAGCACAGTGTTTTCTGGCAATATGTTGACAAAACATCTGTCACAATACAAATAATAGGAGTTAAACTTGTATGCCCAAAATCGACATAGCCTTCAAGCCATTCATTCACTAGTAGATTAACTCATAACTCCTGTACTCAGCTTCTGGGAACATCTTGAAACAACTTTGTTTCTTTGTTTTCGGAGATTAAAGAATTGCTAAGAAAACACAGTAACCATTGGAGAGATCTTCGAAGATAATCACAAGCCCCCCAATTCAGCATCACTATAAGCCTTGAGAAACAAAGCATTGGAAGCAGAATACAACAGACCAAGATTGGACTGCTTCAAATATCTCAAAACATAACAGCGCAGAAAAATGAGTATTCAGGACACCTAGAATGAAAACTCAAATGATGAGTGACATAGAAATGTCAAGTCTAGTTAAAATTTCCAAAAACATAACCTCCCAAAATCTCTGAAGGGTTCGGATCAACATCAATTCACCATCTGAGTGATTCAATTTAAGTCCCTTAGGAAAAAGAAACATGTAGCATCCTTACAATTGCTCATATGTGCATCCTGAAGCATTATCAAATATATTCGTTGATTAAGAATATGCCTGCAACTTTGGAGACTCAATGCCCAAATATTTGAAGGAACCAAATCTTTAATGAAAAGTCAGAATGCGAGAGTCTTGAGTATGATCAATATCGCACTATTATCAGTACAAAAGATTCATCTACATATAGCACCACAGCAGTGAAAAATCCAGTCTTCATTTCTAACAAACAAGGAGTGTTAATCTTGATGTGATGAGTAAAACCCGCCGCAACGAAACTTGTAAGCTCAACATTCACTGCTTGAAGCCTGCCTCAAACCATTAATATTCTTTTAACTTGCAGACCAAAACAAACCTTTACATACCCTGGAGTGGTTTCACATATAAAAATGTCTTCATCAGAAACAACCATTTAAGAATGCAATATTTAATATCCATTGTTGCAGATCCCCAATTCTTCAGTTGCCAACAGCATAAGCACTCTGACATTGATGAAAACTTTGCAACAGACTAAAGTATGTTTGATCCTTCCCTTCAATTTGTTTCACCTTGGCTCACTAATCGAGCTTTACATCTCTCTACAGTGCCATCAGGCCTGAATTTAGTTCTTATTAAACCCATTTATGATCTAAGTTGAACAGTAGAAGGCAAAGGACCAAATCCAAGTTTTCTTCCAAGGCCTCAATTTCCTTCAATAGCATTCTCCATCATTGAAAGTCTTAAGCTTGATTATAAGATAAGGTCAGGACAAGGATAAGACATAACGGCTTATGAACAAGAATTCATCAAGAAAGGAAATGAGCAGGTTCCTTGAAACCATTAAAAGAGGAAAAAAATCGCTGAGATTGAATTTGTTCGGTATAGAGCAGTAGAATAACAAAATCTTATATGAAGACTTTAACACTCTTGTAGGACATCTAGGAGTAATAGGAGAGAAATTCTGTGTGAATCAATAGAGGGAATAAAGAAGAGAGAAGTGGAGAAAGAAGTTGGAAGAAGAAACAGAATCAGAAAATAAAGAAGAAGATGGTTTAAATGTTGTATAGTGAGACAATGTGAAGGAGAAGATGTTTGTGAGAAGAGAAATAGAAGAAGCAGAATTGGAAGAAGGAATGATTTTTGAACTGATCAAAGCACATAGATACAATGAGATTAGGAGAAGACAACTGAGGTTTAGGAATAGAATTAGAGATACTAGAAGAAAAAAAGAATATGGGAATTCAAGTCTCAACAAAAAATGCACATCTCGCTTAAAAAAATTTTGTGTGTGTCAAAGAATATAGCTTATAGGCCTTTCTGACCTGGAGCGTATAACCAAGAAAAATACATCTTTGAAGCTTTGGGAAAATTTATCCTTTGGATGTAAAGATGAATAACAACAAACAGCCATGACTCTCAAATGGTCATAATTGGTTATTCCATATAATTTCGATTAAGGTGTAAACAACCAAGTTAACTTTTAGGACATAATTTATGATATAAGTTCTTTAAGAATACATTCACCCTTAAAGTTATTGGCCAAACCATAATTAACACTCAAAGCTTTAGCAGTTTCAAAGCACAATGCCTATGTTTTCCCTCTCAACCCTACCAATTTTGTTTTTAGTGAGGATTACCCCTAGTATACTTCTCTGATGAACAATCCTGAGAAAAAACAAATGGAATGGTTCTTGAAACAATTTCAGTGCCCATTTCACTTCTGCATTTTCTATAGAGTTTTGAATTGTGTTTTCACATATGAAAGAAATTTGACAATTCAGAAGGAAATTGGTTTATCAATGCAACAAGATATGTCAAGTTGCCCTAGTTATAATCACTAGATTGTGAGAAAATGTGTACCAGACAAAGCAGGGAAGTTCATATTGCCCATAGAATCCATATGCCACCAATTGAAAAGGAAAAAATTGAGGACAAATGAATGGAAACAGGAAAGGACTTTTGTGTCTTTGCTTATAAATTTACTAATGCCTTGACAATTTGGGATCAATCAATCCTTATTACATCATCAATAATCCTAGGTGTTGATACTTGCTATAGAAGCAATGACCTAATCTAGCATGAATCAAAGAATACTAGGGTTATGTACAACATTATTTGCAAAAGAAACTGAATAAATTTGGACAAAATTACTGAAATATGTAAAAGACAGTAGACTCTCTCCAGCAGTGCTTAAGCTCCTTACTGATATGTCCTGAATTACAACAGGATGCATCAAATAATACATCAATGAGAATTAGAATCAAGTTTACTGACAGAAAGAAGAATTGTGAATTCAAGGAACATAAAGAACATCGCAAAGAATGATGTGCTTATTCAAGACAATAGTTCCACCATGAGAACAAGAACACTAGAACCATCAGTCAAAAGTGATCAACAGGGAATTTTCAGATATTGCATAGAAGAAAATAAGCATACATCGAGATGACATATGATCAGTTATTCCAGTATCAATATCCAACAAGAAAACAGCAAAGCCTTAAAAGTAATTTAAATGAGAAGTCATAGGATTACTGCAAACTGAACACCAGAATAAAGGATCAGATTTGCAAGAACAGAATTAGAAGAGGAAGCAAACTTCAGAACTTCTGACATACTGCATTAACAACAGTAGATCAGCCTTATACCTTATAGAGACAACATTTTTGGCATGAGAGTAGGAGCAGGCCATAGAACACCAGGAGCAGAAAGAGACATGACATTGGATAGCACTCTTAGCAGTAGTTTTATTTTTCTGGTTTTGAAAAACCACTTAGGTAACCAACAATTTCCAACAATGATCAATAAGTGTACCTTTTCCTTTTGCCAAGGTCACAATAACAATTCAGCCTTAGACTTCTTGAATTCCTTCTTGAAGGTTAGGGAAAACGAGGCAACAACAGTTTGACCAGAAAGACGCAAAGCATTAAAAGCACTTTGAATCAACAGAACAACGTAACAGCGAATCATTATTCTTTCTGTGCTACAACTTGAAGAAGAGTTATAGCTTATTGACTGACAGGAAGAGTATCCTAGAGAGCAGTGTTTTCACCTGACGAAGGCACGATTGAGCATGAAAACTGCATAACTATTTCCGTCTGCTTCACTCATGAAACTCTTAAGCAAACCGCAACGTTGCATTTAGATCATTACCACAAGACACTCAGGAAATCCCTCAATCATCTGGAGATCATCCCTATAACTCTTTCATTCGAATAAAAATATTCAGTAATAGAAGCTTCAACTTTTGCGAACGAGCTAATTGTTGATGGAATCGCAAAAATTATCGAAGAGCATTCGTCTACGACCAAAGACGTTCAGTCAACTCACTCCATAATTGATAAAGTGAAGATTCAGCAAAACTGAAAAGATCTCAGCATGAACTTCTCCATGGAATTATGAAGCAAGAAAGCAACCATTGTTAATCATTACGAAGCCACTTTTGAATCACAGAGGCCAGAACATCAGGGCAGAGACTACATCACGAAACCAAATATTATTGCGGCAATCAACCAACCTTCACAGTTCTGCTCCAATTAACAAAATTAAGCCATTAAAAACTGAGACAATTTGAATACCAGTATATCACTATAACATAAAAATAAGATTCCTCATTGCTTGAGGTTTGCTGTAGAACGCACATCATCTGATCCGGAACTAATGCCACCCATTGTAAGAAAAACAGAGTATGAGATAGAAAGATGAATTCCGAAAGAAAACAACGAAAAAAATCAAGAAGAAAACAAATATCAGAAATTTGAAGAAGAATGAGAAGAAGAATGAAGAAGAGAGAAAATTGAAGAAGAATGAATGATAGAAGAAGAAGAACGTAAGAACAAGAATAACTAATCTCTGATACCATGTAAAACTCAAGATGAGAATGTGAAAAATATTAATTTGGAGAATGAATTATATTCTCATTCAATAGAAACAGCTATATCAATGTACAATCGAGAACTATGAAGCAGAGCTTACTAACCCAAACTCAATTAACAAACTTCTGTAGTTGTAAGATATTTACATCCCACAACTAGATATTTGCTAATATAAACTCATAGGGTTAACAATTTATAGAAATAATATGTTCAATTATCCATAATCCATGTTTAATAAAAGAAGAAATTTACATATAGAGATACAATACAGAAAACACAAGTAGTCGTTCTTACCATGACAACGCGCCCATTACCACAAGACTTCGGTATTCTAACATTTTTTTAAATTATTTCTCTGTGGAATTGATGAGATCGTAGATGAAATTAAAACATAATGTTAGCACTAACATCCTCACTAATCATAATAATTTAATTAATAACATCCTCAACAATGGTTACATATCTACTACATGAATTATTTAATTTGGGCCACGGATTAATAATAAAACAATAAAAAAAGTGTCCGTACGATAAACCTAATTTAAGAGTACGAATTCACAAAACAGAGACTATTTCATCCATAACGGCGCTTAATTCGGCCAGTTGCCTCAAAGAATAAATAATACGGTCCCACCAACCTTTTAAACTTACCCAGGTGCACGTGAGCTCACAGTCTGCACTGCCACAGCGTTTGTGGGTTATTTCCCAACCTAATGATGTGGCACCCCATCATCACTCCTTTATTCCCATTTTTTTTAATTATTTTTCGTTTCTTTTTTAAGTCGCATGTTCCAACTAAAAAGTGTACAATATTTCAAGATAGAAATATTATAATAAAAAGAAATATAATTACCCGGCCACCTGCATGTGTAGTTAGAAGTAGATAATACATTGATTTAAAATAAAATGAGTAACAATTAACTTGTACTTTTAAAAAAAGAAAAACATGCAAGTAAAAGAGAAAGGAGGGCCGGGAATATTATTTGCTTCATTTTTTTTGACAATATATCACCTCGGTCGTTTTTCCTCCTACACGGGCCCCCTTATTTGTTTCTGTATGACTGTATATCTTTTCTCTCCAAAAATTACCCAAAAATAATACTTAAATTGACAAGTATAGCGAATAATATGAAATAGAGAAAGTATTTTAATTTACTATTGTCATGAATTGGTTTTTAATTATTGTTATGCTAATTTGAGCTTTACCAAAATCACCTTTATTAGTACTACTATTAACCCCACCACCCTCAAAATAAAATAAATAGACCCTCTTATTCATTTCCTCACTTCTCTACATTTCCCCATTACAAACTACTTCCTCATCCTTTCTTTCCTTCCTAATCTCTCTTAGCTTCTTTCTTCCAACAACATTATTCATACCATTATCATATCATATCATATTATCATACCATTTTCTCTCTCTAAAATTATTGAACATTCAAACAAGTTAAAAATGTCTGTTTTTAATGAAACTAAGCCTCCACTTCAAAATAATGGCAATTCACATTCCCATGATTTCCAAACTCAATCACCTTCTATATTATGTTCATCATATCCCATCACTCTCAAGGTATGTATATATATGTACTAGACTACCATTATTTATTTATTTATTTATTTATTTATTTATTAATTCTACTATTTGCACTCCCATATTACCTACTTGTTTTTGTTTCCTAGGTTGTCCATTTCTTGTTGACTTGATATTGACTTGCTTGCTACTACAACTAGTAGTCTAGTAGTACAAACTTAGTTACATACCTTTCATTCATTAATGTTGATTGTGTTCAACTTGATTGGCGGGTCCAAAGGCCTTAGCTTGCCCCCCCCATATGATGAGGATGTCTTATCCTCTAATGAGTCATTCAATGATGATCATGTTAAAGAGTCGAGGTGAGAGTTCTATCGTTGAGCTGAATTTGATCACCATGAGACAGACGGGGTAAAAGTTACATGATTAATAGGTCAGAAAATGACGACCTGATGTAAGATCCATTCGACATTGAAATCGACATAGTATAACAATATTAGAAGTAAAAAAATATTATTCGAATGTGTTGGTGCAGAAATGATTGAGATTTGGTAATGTTTTTGTAGTTTGTGGACATATGCTACAAGCTGAAGGTGGAGCCCACAAACGGAGGAAGTAGTAGCATAACACGCTTGATCTGCGGCAACCGCAAATCAGCATCAAGTGAGTCGCCACCACCAACGGCCAGGATCGAAGAACGGACGATCTTAAACGGAATAACGGGGATTGCGTCACCGGGAGAGATCCTAGCCGTCCTCGGACCGTCGGGGAGCGGCAAATCAACGCTCCTAAACGCGCTCTCGGGGCGACTCCGTGGTCACGCACTTACGGGATCAATCCTACTGAACGACAAGAAGTTCACGAAACACTTGCAAAAACGAACGGGGTTCGTGACRCAAGACGACGTTTTGTACCCCCACCTCACGGTCCGTGAGACGCTACTATACTGCGCGCTCTTGCGGCTGCCGAACACCCTGAGTCGGTCCGATAAGTTGCACGTAGTGGACTACGTTTTAGCGGAGCTAGGATTGCGAAAGTGCGGGGATACCATCATAGGTAACACGTTTATACGTGGTGTGTCCGGGGGGGAACGAAGAAAGGTGTGTGTTCATTTCGCACATGACGATGTTAGTGAACCCGAGATTATTGATACTAACGAGCCAACCTACGGTTTGGATCTCAACCGCGGCTGCGATGATAGGTTTCCATAACCCACTAGGTGGCCGTAAGAGAGTGGTAAAGAACCGATCATTACGTCGGTCACCAACACTCGAAGCCGGGCCTTGTACCAAATGAATTCGATCGGATCCTAGTGTTATTGCGGACGGACGGTCCATTTAATTTCGAGGAAAAGGACAGTGATGGACGTCGTATTTATCATCTGTTGATCTTCAGCCTTTCCTATTGAAATCCCGCTGATTTTCTCCTGGATATCGCATAAATGTAATCGTCATCGTTGATTCACACTTGTTTACTGTTCTTTCATCGATTGGTTTATTACTCTGACTTTCGTCTTTACTATATTTACTTGCTGATACTATCCATTTGCACAATCTTCAAAGACATAACTTACTTGAACTCATTGCAATTAGTATAGAAAATTAAAAATTCTGATATTAATAAAGCTATACATTAAGGGACCGAATTCTAACAACATCTCACTTGATATAATCAATACATTATCATATGCTCCAAAAAAAAAACATTGGTCATAAGTTAATAACATTTAAGACATACCCCAAAAGGAAAATAGTGCATAAAAGAAATGAAGAGGAGTATGAATATACGTGTCTTAAGTCAACATTCATTGTATGCAGTACAGTATCCTAATATTAGAGTATATATTTGTTTTAGTACGAACTATAATGAGGATTAGGAACTGGGATTGAGTACATGACTGTATGTTACCAGTTTCCCTCGGTTTTACAGTCATAGGCATCACAAGCCCGATCGATAATTCAGAGTATGATTTTACTGATTATTATGTGTAGAAGTGAACAAGAATATTAAAAGATATCTAGGCCAAACACATTATACTGATAATAAGGTTAAACTAGTCTTTTTACTAAGTGTTAACCAGTAATAATGGGTAAAGTGAAAGAAGGCCTTTTATGACACTACTTAAAAAAAGGTTACGTTGAATCTTACTGTTAAGAGAGATTGCTAAAAGACTAATTATGATCTCATCGCTATCTACTAGTAGTGCTCATATATACAGTATTAAGAGTGAAGTAAAAGTATAATATTTCACTTAGATGAATGGTTATAAATCAATAATGTACATGCGATCTTCAATATCCGATATCCGAGTTTACAATTATACATCATCGATATAAAGAATATGTAGACGAAATCTCGATTCCTAAATCTTATCCAACCTAAAATAAGTCTGGCGTCTCGTTCTCTACGTGGAAATGAAGTGCTACAAACTATAGAGATAGGTATATATAAAGTTAAGAAACGCTTCGCTAATAAATTAAGTGTGGTACACGGGCTAAATACTAGTGAAGAGAAATGAGACCGATTCGAATGCGAAAGGAGCTCCGCAAGTGACTTCTTCTGAAGTCCTATAATCTATACTGAGAGCGATATGAAGATCATGAACTTTCAACTTGAGAAAACTGTCGCTGATATAGTCATAGTTGATATTGTATGCGGTACCATTGTATAAACAATACTATTGAACCTGAATTTTACCCAATCTTTGATATCTTACTGAGGATCGTAAGATGAAACAAATTTACTTTGTCAAAGAAAAAATACGAATGTCTCATTAAATATATCGATACTGTCAAAACTTGCAGGCCCAACTCTAGATATATATACTCAATACCGTCAAAATCTTAATCTAGGCCTAGCACATGATCTATTGTCGTTTCTATGATTCAACTCGAGTTTTTAATTGAAAAATAAAATTTTTGATTCATGATATCCGAATCTATAACCGATAAACACAGTGATAATTCTCATTTACGTTTTTTTCGAATATAAATATTAAGCAGTCAATTATAGTCACTACGGGTGTTCGTAGTCAGTTTAGCTATTGAGAAAACGTTCAACTTCCATTCATAGCACCTATATGAGTCAGTTAAAATTTAGATTCTTGATTAAAATTGAAAGTGCAAGTAATTTGATCTGTGCAGGCTCACTTACTTCTATAAGTGGGCGCATAGAAAAAAGAGGGCGCAAAATGAGCATTTGCTATGGACAAAATTAAAGTTAAATTTTACAAAACTAATCAATTCGTGTTCTACATTCTATAAGAATATACTTACTACATGAAATGAGAGAAAAAATAATTATGTTTGGTGCCATTGCATAACCCAAAATGTTATTGCTACAATAGCACATGAACTATTTAACTATTTGTTAGATCCTTCATCGTTTTTAGAATTGACTCCGCGTATCACACGACTTCATTGGATTACGATTTTGGAAAGATTACGAGTTAAAAAAATTAATGAAGGCGAGCGCGAATATTGATGAGAGATAAACTAGATAGGTGTTTTTACCCAATAAACACAATATGTACAACGTAGTAAGTAATTGATAACATCTTCTAAATAGTTTTTTTTGTATAGAGCGTATTAATCGAAACGGAAAGGAAAAAAGATACTTATGAGTTGTAGGGAACTGCTTTTCTATGTTCGGTAATGCTAAAGCCGCTTACGATAGTTACGTCGTTAAAAATGTGTTTTGCGTATTGGGAATACGCACTGTAGGCATTGTCAAATTTAAAGAACCGGGCTAATATTATTAGTTAAATGATTCTTTGTTTATTACCTTCTAAGGTGGTACTTCATATGATAGCGTATATATGAATAGATAATTTTTTAAAAATACGAATACAATACTAATACTATACTTAATGGTCTATGGATATGCTTTGGAGTACTATTATATACTCTTTTAGGTCAATGATTACTATTATTTATTTAATTAAACAGAGGAATTTCGAAAAACGGTATGAATGGGTGATTTTAGGTGATGTTCTATACAAAATCGTACTCTTTGTCCGCGTAAATCTTTGCAACAGAGCACAAGTAACTGTATTTGAGAGAGTTAACTTTAGATCATAATGTTGCTCCGTTATGTAAAATAGGAATTTCGAATTAATTGAAAAGTTTAAAGAATTTCATTGTCCAAATTAAGTAATCAATTAAGTTCTGAACTAATCAGGATGTGTCAAATCCTAGATGACTATATTCCAAGCTGGAGTTGATGATGATGTGATCTTAAGTTCATATTATCAGTCAAGTTAACAGCCGAAAATTACACCTAACAATTAATCTAAATTTAATTATGATTATTTCTCCTACCAACAAACAATGGAACCAATCATGAAACAACAAAAACATTAATAGTGATTGGTCTGTGAAAAGCAATATATATAATTAAAGAAATTTATTTTTTATTGATTTCTAAATCTTTATAATTCAAATCATCTATTTTTTTTAGATAGTATAATTTCAAGGAAATTTGGAATGGTCTCAAAAATATTTGTGGTAATTTATTAATTATTTTCTAATAATTAATTAAAATAAATTAAGTACATCTGGTTAATCAAAATACGGGGAGAGAGAAACACTCCTCGAAAATTGCCTAAAATAACTGATTAAATCCCTATAATTGACAAAGTATAGGTATACATCGGTAATGCACAATAAATTTAACTGTTGCATCCAGATTATAGTGACCTTTCGGCTTAATCCATAGTAACCTTATATAAATAGTGACCCTATTTTATCGACGTAGTATTGATGTAAAGTGACAAATGCGTAGTCACCTTATTGGATATAAGCATCATATTTGTATAAAGAGTCACTTGATATGGCTTGACATGCACCAATAAATTTATTTGATACACTGGTATCAACTACGAAAATACCTCTGTCTCAATGTGCGCTAATAGACCATTATTAAATATCATTATACGTTATACGCACATAAATATTAGAAATTACTTTAATCTTTAACTGACCACTTAATTTTAATTTGCCTATATGTCTAGAATGCATGTGAGAATCTATTGCTATGCTTTGTGCATCACTAAAGCATATACAACTACCAAAATAAGTGATCAATGGATGAAAATGAATGATAGTAGGACTAAGCTAAGGTCTAAAATGAGTTAATAAAACACAAAGTGCAAGACTGAGACAGTGAATGTGGCTAGTGTTGGAGGTGGTGGGAGCAATGTCTTTGGTTAGGATAATTTGCAATTGCAATTATTTTCCACCCATACTTTATCCTCTCCGTTATAATCGCAACACTCGTCTTCAATCGTTTTAATTTAATTACAACATTATCTTATTTGGTATTCATTCTCTTCCATCCATTTCTCTCCTTATATCACATGGAGTTCTCCTTTTCTTCCTCGGTATTTTTCTCCGCTCCTGACCTTAACACTTATATCAAACATCCAATGTCGCAATTAATATAAAACGGATAAAGTATCATTATTATTTTTAACATGGCAAAGTTGGTACCTTTCTTTTCTTCTCACTTTCCTTTTTCTTCATTATTTGTGTTGGATAATATTTTAGAATCAAATTATCTTAGGTATTTGATGCCACATGTCCTCTTTACTTCACCTTAGTTTTCTCTTTCATGCTCCTTTTTCAGTCTTCAGTCCACTTATATATTTTCCTTTTCCTTTTTTTTTTTAATACTTTTGATCAATGATCAATTGATCATCATCTTCTCTCTTGTTCTTTTTTTTCCTCTTTAATTTGCCTTACTTTAAACACCTACCTTTAAAAAAAAAGTAAGCCAATAATTTTGGGAATGATTTTAGTGACTTTGTTTTCAGTCCCTAGAAAAGCCATCACCAGTCTATGATCTATCTAACAATTTTAAGTTTGGGTTCGCATTCTTTTTTTTTTATTACAATATCATATTATTATTTGATACAGATGGAATATGGGACACTAAAACGAATGTCTCAGACAAAAGAAAACGGAAACGAAAAAGGGAAAAGTAATGAAAAATTTTCGCGCATAAAAAGTTTATTATTTTAAATTCTTTTGTGTCTCTAATCTCTAAAACACTATTAATCAACCAAATACTTTGATTGATTGGAAATATGTCATATCCTCACAAATTTGTATTTTCTTGCTTGATATACCTTGAATATATTTGAATAGGAATAAAAAAATTATCTAAGGCGTTCGATTATTAATTTACCTATATAGTAGTCCATTTAAAATTATCAACACTTATTAGGCTTTGTTAAATCTTTTAATAAACTTACAAAAACCTATTGAAATATAATTAGATTTGGTCTAAATTATAAATTTTTTAAGGAGGCAATAATTATATACTTTAGATATTCATTATTTTTTTAGTTTTATATGTTTGTTCTAATTTATTGAGTTGACTTCAGCGCAAATAATCATTTAGCTTCATGTTAATTCGACCCTAATTTATGAAAATAAGGTGTCTGATTGAGGATTGATATTTATTTGCTCTCTTTATGTCAAAAAATAAAGTATATGAGTATCTTAATCAGAGGACAAAAACCAGCTGGACTCCAAGAGCCCAAACATATGCTAATTTTTATCAGTTATATCCATAAATTTGTTTGTGACGAACTATAATAACCCATTAGATCACACCTTTTTTAAATGATCTTTTTTTAATCAATATTATGCTATTTTAAATAAATTATAAATGAGAGAATAAGAGTAGAGTTAATTAATTATTAAATGAGCGTTTTCTTTAATCAAATCTTATTTCTAAGCACATCTTTAGCATACAATTATGCAGTCAAACTTTATAAATCATTTGAAAGAAATCCATTTAACATACACATTATTATATCTGTTGCTCTTAGCAAAGCATTCTTTTTTAACCAACATAAATGAAGCATTTTATATGTATCATTATCTTTAGTATGACACTATTCATAAAGAAGCAAAGTTTCTTCCAATTTTAAAAAGAGCAAATTAAAAAAATTAATAATATAAGTAATGGTGTGCCCAATGGAATAATAATCCTTTGAATTACACATATCCTTTAATTTAAGAATGAATTTTATTCTGTTAATTAGAATAACAATTATTTTTTCCATGATCTAATAAATTGTCAATCAATTGGTCCATGCACCATTGCCTATTACTATTTCGAATCATCTTTCATTGGACTCAATTTTATGCCGCTCTTTCCACAAATATGGACCCTCATTTTATTTGTTTCTATTATTAATATTATCACACACTAAGAAGTACTTTTTTTTATCTGTTTCGACAATACTCGTTACACTTTCTATCAATAAGTTTTAAATTATTTTTTTGAACTTCTTTTCAAACAAAACTCTCTAAATTCTTCTTTCACATAAGTCATCTTTTTTCTCTTTAAAAAAATATATTATTTTAAAACAAGCAGGAGTAATAACGAAAAAAGTATATTCTTATTCAAGTCATACTCCGGTGCCCGTTACACATTATTTCCTATTCAATAACGGAGTTTAGGTAACAATTTCTTAGCAACTTTATGTCTTTCAATTAGACGTTCACTTTGGATGTCATAGACACAAAGCCATGCCACGTTGATAGTGACACGTACGTGCATGATTAGGTTAGATAGTCTTTGATAGATCACGTACATACATACACAAATTAAGTCAACAAGTTAATTTCTTAGCTTAGTGTTGGCAACAAACCATTTGTTCTTCGTGCTATTAAACATTGATAATCAAATAATGATTGATGATCCAATAATAATATAATTATCATCACGTTATTTGATGTGGTCCTTAATTCCTACACGTCTCTATTACATAACAATCAAGTTTCTCTTTCAAAAGACAACCCTTTATTTAATTTGGTCCAAAATATAATATATAATTCTTATATATGTGTATTGTGTAGTTTTATACTTGCACACAAGAGTATATGTAAGGTATACCTAGGGTGATAGTTAATACACCCATGATGAACTACATCCATGCACGTATGCATGTGTTGCATGTCTCTATATTTGAATGTATCGATAGAACACAAAAACGTTTGAATTCGTTAGAAGAATTAACCATCATCTCAAGCTTTGGTTCATCATCAGACCGTCACGGTGAATAAAATAATCTAACTTAGGTGTGAAATGACCGATGACCAGTTTACAATATATACACGGTTTTAATTAAGTTGAAAAAAGGTACCTGTGTAAGAGGATACGTGAGTAACGTGTGTGTCGTTTGCCAATAGCTGGAAAAAAATAGAGAGAGAGATTAAGGGTCAGTTTTAATGGTTGGTACCAAAAGGATTGTATGCTATGTCCTATTTTAGCTTTGAATATAAACCTTTTCTTTTAAAGTGGGGGAATGTCTCAAATTCTATTTAACAAGGTCACAGCTTAGCAATTTTGAGTGACATTTCACACATGATAAAGTTCATACTTTCGTGGCTTTTTAAGCTTTCTTTACATCTAGATATCCCATTAATATCTTTCTTTTAGATATTGTTTCACCTTTGATTGTGCTTGCAAAGCAAAGTTCTCAAAATTCATTTTATTACCATTAAAAGTTCCGTATACTAAGTAGATATATATGAAGTGATGATAGTTAGTTGATTAGAGTTTTACGTTATCGCTGGTTTCATAAAATTTAAGATCGATTATCATCAATGTCGCTCTCGCGACTCTCTAAACCAAAAGATGATGTGATCGTTGTTAATAAAGGTTAAGATTATTGATAACTATTAGCTAATTTTCACGTAACTTTGTTACTCACTGTTATGTGGGATCCATAATGCATGTTTGAAGGAAATTTCTTCATGTGTGAAACTTATTTAAATTGATTTCATAAACTACATAGTAGATCATTAAAAAATTAATTAAAGTTGCCAATTATCATGTGCCTTTATTATAGGTAACGGTACGACACGAGGAAAAATATGTTCATCGATTAAGTGTAATGCAACGAACTAGCCAGGTAATTACTAGGCAAATACTTGTGACAATGATTCAATACAAATTCGAAACTACGTGAAATTTCATAAAGGTTATATATTAACGTGAGTAATATATATGGATGATCGTTTGTACTGTTATTGTATAAGAGTCGTTTTAATATCGATGAACCTAATTAGTTTAGTTTCGTGTGCGATATTATCTTGTTTCGGATTAAGTTAACCATAAGATAATCATATCGAAATCCAAGTATAAGCAACGTATTAAACAATAAATTGGAGTGATTGATGATTTATGAGTTGTGACGACAACTTAGTAACGTGAGATAGCATTTCAGAATATCATTCTTATTGCATATATTATACGTTTATTCTATTATGTTAACCACTCAAAATTTTTGTAGTGAAAAAACAGTATAATTTGGAGATTTTATCCTTATAAATTTCTTCATTTTTTAGTTGTGCGAATCTAAGTAGTGCAGTGTAGACTGTAATATATGCATCCCACTCTTTTTCTCTCTTTTATTGGAACCAAATCAATAATTTTGTTTTGTCTTAGTTGAAATAAATGAAACAGGAATTTTATTTATTTATAATGGATTATATTTTCAAATCATGCTATATAATAAGTAGTTTAATTGCAATTATTCTCTTGAATGATAGTAAGATGACGCCCCTTATATATGAAAATTTACGTTGTGTTGTATATACGGAGTATGATATTTGAATTGAAATTTTATCGCTACATGACATATTTGTTTCTTTCATATTAAAAAGTTCACATAGATTCTATAAACTTGTGTATGTTCGGATGCTCCTCATATTGCCTTTGACAATATTCTTATCCCTTCGCCACTTTGATGTAAATGARCATCTTCTATGTCATGTCATTTCCATTTTTATTTCTAGCACATTTACAGACATATTAGYATATACGATATTGCTAGCAAGCGTCTTGAGACATTAGTTAAGTTATAAATATATTTCATATGAAGTTAGATACATTAAACCTGAAATGCATATCAAATTTACAGATCAATCGATATATCATAATAAACATTTATATTCATTTAATAACACGGATGTGATAGTAATAAGAACCTTTCTTACTTTTCTCTTCTTTTTCTATATTTTTTCTCCAAAGTTGTCAAGTTCYTATCATTTCCTTTTCTCACCCTTTTGCATTATTTGTAATGATGCCAATAATGCATCCAACAAAAGCTCAAATACAATGGCGTACCTATCGGGTTGCGACACGTGTTGGGTGATTACGCATTCAATTCAATTCAATAACGTAAACAAAAAAGGGTTTCAATTTTCTACAATTGAGTGAGCACCAAAAAGCTTGAATAATAATGGAGTCCCACCATAATCCACCAACATTGGCCTCCTTTAATTTGCWACTTTGTTGTTGCTTAGCTTCCTCTTTGTTAATTAATCACACTTATCTTATTTTATATACTAATTAGTACTACTTGCACATATAATTAATTAATTAATTTAACATAAGATCATATATATCATTTTCATGTATAGTAGAAAAGTAACACATTGATTGTTTTGTTGGACCTTCAAAAGTTCAAGTCATCATCCATTTTAATTAACCAAGTTGATGATTTGGTCACTGTACTAATGGATAAACTTTGATGCTATTTGACACACAATAATATACTACCTCCGTTTCAAATTAATTGCAACGATTTGACATAAAGTAGAGAGAAAATGTGTYTAATCGTTGCAATTAATTTGAAACGGAGGTAGTAGCTAGTAGTGTACTTTTCGTTACCATAACCCTCAAAGATGACTAGCTTAGGGTTAGTTCGTCTTAGATTGAATTAGAAGTCGTGTATTGTAATCAGTCGTTTGAAACTATAAATGAATTGAATACGCCGTGTTAAAAATATAAATGATCGACGTTTCAATAAACTTATTGACACTTATTTTATGTTGTTGCGCTACAATGTTGTACATATCTAATGAAGCGATGATTTAATTTGTTATGTAATGATCTGATGTTTGCAAAATCTGTAATTATTGTGCAGGAATCAGTCACCAGTCGGAAGGAGTGAACGAGAGAGAGAAGCCGAACACGAAGCAAGCGCTGATCACAGCATACAAYGGCACATTGGCTCCCAGGGTGAGAGCCGCATGCTTAGAAAACAGTAACAACAACACAATCTACAACAAGGACACTGCTGCTTCGGCGAATTCGGTTGGTGTGTCRAAAAAAMGAAGCCCCAAGCAATACATTAGAAGCAGCTTGTTGTCATGGCTCAATCAATTTAGCATCCTGTTTCAAAGGAGCCTCAAGGAGCGAAGACACGAGTCGTTCAATTCGCTGAGAGTGTCCCAGGTGATTGCTGCTGCACTCCTAGCCGGGACAATGTGGTGGCACTCTGATTATCGAGATGTGCAGGACAGGCTAGGCCTTCTGTACTTCATATCGATCTTTTGGGGCGTGTTTCCGTCGTTCAACGCGGTGTTTGCCTTCCCTCAAGACMGGTCSGTCTTTGCCAAGGAGCGCGCCTCAGGGATGTACTCCCTGTCGTCTTATTTCATGGCTCGAATCGTAGGTGATCTGCCTATGGAGCTAATTTTACCGACCATTTTCTTGACATTGGTGTATTGGATGACCGGCCTAAGGCCGGATTTGTGGAGCTTTGTGCAAACATTGGGGGTCATGATAGGGTTTGTGCTCGTGGCTCAGGGCCTCGGACTGGCCCTGGGCGCGATCATAATGGACGCCAAACGTGCCTCGACAATCGTTACCATCATAATGTTGGCTTGTGTTTTAACGGGAGGATTTTATGTGCACAAATTGCCCAAGTGTTTGGGGTGGATTAAGTATGCCTCTCTCACATTTTACTGCTACCGTCTGCTGATCGACGTGCAATATAATGGCGGTGAAGGGATCGCTAGGCTGCTMGGTTGCACGGGCCGTGTGAGTCATGTGGCCGATTGCAAGTTTCTTGAAGAGGATGTTGTAGGCCAAATCTCCCCTTTGGCTAGTGTGGCAGTGATGCTCATTATGTTCTTCGGGTTCAGGTTATTGGCGTACATTGCGTTAAGACGTATGAAAGTCTAATAAATTTTCATAATAATTAATAACAGTGTATGTATTCATTTAAATTGACAATGTGACAACTAAATTGAGATGGACGAAAATAGTATATATGATCTTTAGTCACAACTCGGGTCACATACGAATGATACGATGATGAGTTTAAGTTTACCGAAAGGAGAATAGAAGCTAACACAGTTTCTTGATTCCTCCCATCTTTTGGASTGCAAATTGTAAAGATTTTAGTGAAGAGGAATCACTGAACCCTCCATCAAATTTGGAGTTGTATTTTCCACCTCGTTTAATTAAATGTATATATAGTTTTATTATTATTATTATTATTATTATTATTATTATTATTATTATTATTATTATTATTATTATTATTATTATTATTATTATTATTATTATTATTATTATTATTATTATTATTATTATTATATTCACTATATATATAAGTAAATAAATAATATTTAATTCCCACTTTGGAAGTGGGTATTTTCTCGTCTCTTCTAAATCTAGTGCAAACTTTTCTCCTCTTTCAAACCAACAATAAGGTGAAATTCCCACATACTAGAACATCAACATGATGACTTTTCACATAGTTGAGAAGTCAAATGTAATAATTTTCCAACACATAACAAATTAACAACTACTCATTAAAAATTACATATTTTACTAATAACTCAAATTAAACCGAAAATTCATTTTGGTTATTATTAATATTTGTGTTTTCAAAAGAAGTTTTACATGATCTTTAATTTGTGTTGTCATGCAATCAAAATAATTCATCAAGATAACCTTAAATTGTAAGGTACAATATATAGGTAATATATTATTTCTGATATATGATCTTTTTTGAAACAAATATTCGCCTAACTTCTTAAGATTTGTATCATCCAACGTTAGTTTTATTTGGTAGATGAGTTAAAAACTAATACTTTGTAATATTTTAAAGGAAAAATGAAAACTAATAATTTCACCTTTTTGTGGTCTGCTCTCAATAGTCCGACCTCAAAGTAATTACAGAATAATCTCAATGTTAAGGATGGTCTTCCTAAAATAATCTGAACTCCCATTATTTTTGCTAWTTTTGTTGATATATTTTTGGCTTGTTCTGTGTAAGAAAATGAGAGTTCAGATTATTTTGGGATAACCACCATAAAAGTTGGGAGTATTCTGTAATTACTTTGAGGTCGRATTATTGAGAGCAGACCACCAAAAGGTAGGATTTTTAATTTCCATTTTTCCTATTTTAAATCAGGCGAATTATACCCACGGTACAATCTTTTTTTAGGAGGCAACCGAGCCTATAACCTTACCTAAATAGTCCGTACATTAAAACTAAGCCAATTCAAAAAAAAGGGGTCATATATATCATGACCAACACACCATTATTGTGACTTTATATTATGAGGCATTGAGCTCATTGGATTAGCTGTGCCCCTAACTCAACACACACGACAAGGGAGACATGCATCACAAATTGAAACTTAGCATGTTGCTCTTCTTAAAGAAGATAGATGTGTGCTAATTGCCACTTAAGTTTGTGCTTATTGGCAATTTGCCACCAAGTTGGTGTTAGTGCTATTAGGCAACAAGCCAAAATAGTGCTATACTTAATTAGTTGATTGCTTGGATGATCTTGGATTTTAGATACTTCCTTCGTTTTTTTTAGATGACTCAYTTTGGGTTTTRTGGTTTTTGAGGCAAAATATTGGTGTAAGTGATTAGGTGAGTAGATTTGTAATTTAATAAAGTATGTGGGACCCATAGATGAGAGAGATAGAGAGAAAGAGATTGTGGACCCCAAAAAAGTAGAAAGTAAGTGGGATTATATGATAATTTATTGTGGTCCCCATGTCTTGAAATGGAAAAAAATCAAAGTGGGACAAYTATTTYCAAATTTCTTAAAATAGAAACTGGGTCATCTAATAAAAAACRGAGGAARTATATATATTATGGATCATTATTATTATTATGATTAAGAAAGGAGAAAATATAAGCAAGCGGATCGGACTTTGATTCAAGAGAAAAAGGTGAAAGTTTTAATYAATATRTGTCTAGATCAAYTGWTAAGGGAGTTGTTCTAGCTTAATTATAGGTCTCGAGTTTGAGCCCTAGAAATGCAAGAGCATGTGCTGGGAGAGGTTTCCTTTCAATTAAAGACTGACCCGACTTGGAGCGASCTGGATGAGTYGGACTTTAATAGRATTTAGATATCAKATGCGATTTCATKAAAAAGAGAAAATTTTGGGAGAGTAACTATATTATCTAACCTAATTTATGAACTTTAGTAGTGTCTATGATTTTATTCAATAATGACTTATCAATTTGCAACACAATTGCATTTTGCATATCAAAAGCTAATGATTGAAAACTATGTTAGGCCTACTTCATAAGCCTAACTCTGCTTTAGCTTTCCAGATGCAAAACTTGCCATTTAACCCTATCATCATCATCATTATTCATCAACAACAACAAAATGTAATGGCCTAAGAGTGAGGGATCTCGAGTGGTTAAAGCTTTTCTCCCGATCCTAGGAGATCATCAGATCGATTCTCATCTCCATTCATGTGGCTCTTTTAACAAAAAAAAAACCCAAATGTAAGGGCTTGTTCATTACATTGAAGCCAATAGCAAGAACCATGTATTTTCTTTGCATCATCTATGTTACCGTTTTTCTCACCATATTGATCTTTAGTTTGCTTATGTTTCTTTGGAATTCGGAAAGTTTTTATACATAATCCTAACCGGGTTAGAGCAAGATAAGAAATCGACCGATATTTCTAGTTACATATACTCTATGTGGGCACAATACATGATTACACAAAATGACACTTACGAAGTAGAGTAGAATAGTATTAAACAAAACTAAATTGGTCTAAATGAAACCGAAAAATAATGTTAAATTGAAATATAATGAACAAAAATTAACTGAATTGATTTAAAYCGAACATAAAATATAAGCTTAAAAGAACGTAACCGAATTACCGAATTACGAAAGTTTTCAAGATTGATGATGGAGGTGGAAATTGTGAAATAGTGGAGAAACCTAAGAAATAAGAATGCAATTTTCAGACGAAGAGATCATTCTTCAACTGTCTTTACAAGTCTGAATGCAGCCCATATCCAACATCTAATATAAGCCCAAATAAATATTAGCCCAAATCCATATCAACCCAAACACCCCAATAGGTCTATTATGGTTCCGTGCGAATATTCATTTTCAGACATGAACATTTGTATTTGGAAATATACATTTGCAGCCTGTTTGGTTTTATATTACTAAATGAAGGGAAGAGAAAAGAAAAGAAGAGAAAGGAAGGGAAAGGAAAGGAAAAAAATAAACTTATTTTCCCATGTTTGGTTCAAATAGAGGAGAAAGTAATAGGAATCCAACTTATTTTCCTACGTTTGGTTAGATATTAATAAATGAAGGGAAGAAATGGAATAAAAATTAAGTTTATTTTCTCTTTCCTCCCAAATTCCCCCAATTTTGGGAGGAAAGGAAAGGAAAGAAATTGTAAAAAAACTTTCCTGTCAATTCCTTTTGGTTACTTTCTTTTCCCTTCTTATGTTTTTAACCAAATGACGGAAAGTGTTATATTTCCTTCTACTTCCCTTCCTTTCCCACCATATCCTCTCTACCAAACAGGCTCTTGGAGATTTACATTTGCATTTGAAGATGAACATWTGTCGTCGGGATCACCTAAGAATTTGCGGCCCCCAATCAATAKAAGCCCAAATCAATATTAGATTATTAGCCCAAACCAAAATCAGCCCAAAATAACAGCAACTATACTATTCAGCCCATTTATTCTTTCAACGCCTTAGTACAACAATAGGTCTATTATGGTCTTGGGACCATATTTCTCATCATGATCCCGGACAAATGTTCATTTCCGAAACTAGAAATGTTCATTTTCGAAAATAGAAATGTTCATTTTCGAAAATACAAGTGTTCATTTTCAGATATGAACATTTACATTTGAAAATGAACATTTTACATGTTGAGATGAATATTTTTAATTTCGGAAATGAACATTTGCTCGGGATCATGATCCCGGAACCATAGTAGAATTTGCGTTAGTAGAAAGATAGAAACTTCGAGAAAGACAAGAAATCAAATTATAGTTAACATCATCCATTTTACTGCATTGTTAGATTATTGCATTGTACTGAAGTTCAAAGTTCAAACCCAGAAAACCCCCATTTTGTAAATAGGAGTGTTTGAATAAAGTATTTGATTAATCAAACGAGGAAGACGAAGAAGCAATCATTACTATTATTAGGAGCTGAAATCAATGGAAAAAATGAGCAATTCAAACTCTCGTGAAATGCAATGCGTCGGAAAATTGGAGATTGCGAGTCCCAAACCAGTTGGATTTCTATGCGGTTCTATTCCTGTTCCGACTGATAATTCCTTCCRTTCCTTCAATTCCGACCTCGTTCCTTCTTCTCAAACGTAATCATCTTCTTCATCGCAATTTCTTCTCTTTTTCTTATGATTTTCTTATTTGTTTGATTGATTTTCTTATTTGTTTGATTGATTTTCTTGTTTTTTTTGGATGATGATGGATAGTGTGAGTGCGCCGAGGTATAGGATGCTGCCGACGGAGACTGATCTTAATAGTCCGCCATTGCCGACTACTAGTGTCCCGCCATCTCCTCATTCTGAAGGTTTTACTTTCTTGCTTCTGCTTGTTATTTTTAGTACTGTGTTGTTGTTTGTTATGAATATGATTATGTATATTCATGTTTCATTTTGAGGAGGAAATTGTTGKGTTARTGATTGTTTATTATRATTGGATTAGACAGTGTGACTGTTTTATTCTATGAATTGAGTGATGGAGGGTCTGACTTTGGAGTTTGGTCCAATTGTCATTAATTGGTGTTTGGATAAGTATATGGCATGTATTGCCTTGGATTGTGTAATTTTTTTTCGCCGATTTGTGCTTGACTATTGGTTAGGCATTTGTATAATACCAATCACATTGCAAACTTGGAAGTTTAGATAATTTAAGTTTGAATGAAGTGTGGATGGAAGATAAATTGCTGTATCACCTGTATGGCCTTGAATTGCTGTTCTCCACCCTTCTTTACATTCCTACTTATCGGGTGTAAGAGAAATTGATGGGATTTATGAAACTACAAACTAGTCAGCTAGTGATGTTTCTCACATTCAGAACAAACATATAGCTATATTTCAGAGARAGAAATAACAATTACTATAGGGTGTGCATAGAGATGGTGTCGCTATAGGTTCTGGTGTTGGGTTTTGTCTATGCTACTTTGACTCGGGTACTAGTGTCCGACACGGGTATGTGTCTAAGTGTCGGACTCGGCTAAATTGTGAAAATTTTCCATGAATTTAGCCCAAAATGGAGTGTCAAGTGTCCATACTCATGTCGGAGAGTCAAGGATCCGACATGGATACTTGAGGTAAAATGAAGAGTCCGAGTAGCATAGGGTTTTGTTTCATCAAAACTTATGTAGCTAGCGTTGGTCTCCAAGTTCTTGTACTCAKTTTGGGTAGAACTTAGAAGAAACATCTTGCATTGTTTTTGCCCTTAGATTGTGATATTCTCTTGATCATTTCCTCATTTGCATTCATGAGCTTATAGCTTGTTTAGGAGCCGATACCAAATGRTGGTAATTGGAATGAATGTTCAATTAATTTGTTAGAAAAGTCTTGTGTCATTATCCATGAGATTGTGTATCCAACCCCAAGCATTCTTGTTTATTCTTAAATTTTCATCATCGTCCATTACTACTTTAGAGGGTGGCAWTGGGAGGGAATGCAAGTTTGCTCTTTGTTTGTGTAGCAAAGAAGGGGGGAAATGGAGGTGGGGGAAAAAATAAGGAAGGGGAGAGAAAGGGAGGGGAGGTATGAGCTCCATTTCTTTCCAAATTTGGAGAAATTGTGCTTAACAAAGGAGGGAATATGGATCCCTCCCTCCCCATCCTTTCCCTACACACTATCCAAACAAAAGAAGACAAGAAGTTGCTCCCCTTTCTTTCCCTTCTCTTCCTTTCTTCTGTTTTCTTCTACCAAAAAAAATCTTAGGTAGAAAATCATCTGGTTGGTTGAATTCCCAGGGATCTTATCGTAACAGCGTTATACTTCTCTTGCAAAATGCAAGTTAAGTTTTTCCTGTTACTACCTTTTAATGCTGCATGGTTCTATCTTTTTTGAAAGTGATAATTAAAGAAGGCTATTACAGTGTGATGTTGATAGTGCTTGATTAAGTGACTTTGGTAAATGGCAGAAAAATAAACTGCAGTAGCAATTATTGTTTTTTATTTTGAAGCATAGTCAACAGTCAGGCMTTGTTCTCCTACAAAAGWGTTGCACTTTGTTTTGCCTCAAATTTAATTACGTTTGGGGCTTCATTATTGCAAACTTATTCACTACACTAAGAAAACCAAAAAAGTAAAAACTTGTGCCTTTCCTATGAATGGTGCCCACTTGCTCCTTGTACCTTGCTCCTAGGCTTTGGGGGCCCTTTGTAGCTCTGTGTGCGGTGTGCCTATTAAAAATAAGATATGAGACTAAAGGATTCCTTCAGTGTGGCTTGGGGTTTGTGGTAGTCTCTCAAGCTAATGGCTTTCACTTTCACAGGTGTACCCTGGGATGATGGTGCTGTCACATCTGATAACTTAGCTAGGAAGGGTGAGGCCCTTGCCGTGTCCGGTTTGGTTGAGTACGGTGATGAGATAGATATCATTGCTCCTGCTGATATCCTTAAACAGATTTTTAAGATTCCTTATACAAAGGCTCGACTATCAATTGCAGTTCATCGCGTTGGGCAAACTCTTATCTTGAATGCTGGGTCAGCTTGTGTTTCTCTGCTTTGTCTCTGCTTGAGTAATTATGTTTTAATTTTAGTGACTTGACATATCTTACCTTATCCAGGCCTGATGTAGAAGAGGGAGAAAGATTTGTAAGGAGGAACCAGCCTAAATGCTCAGATGAATCACTTTTTCTCAATTTTGCAAAGCATTCTGTTCGAATGGAAGCTTGTGATTGTCCGCCTACTCATTCGTCCACCGCAGGAGGAGGACCACCCAAATCATCTGTTCTTCCGGACCCATTTGACTCCGAAAGTACCTCCTTAAAACCTGCTGAATTTCAGACTCATAATGTTTCTGACAAAGAAGGAAGTGATAGACATTCTGAATATCGCAAAGGTAAAGAAGACAGTTTGTATTGGGAAAGTAAGAAGAACAAGAAAAGCAAGACACATAGTCCTGTGAAAAAGACTTCTCATATTGGTGAAAAGCCCAGATGCCCTGTGCAGGAATCTGACAAGTACAGAAGATGTAGTAATGACGAGTTTTTGAGGGTACTATTTTGGCAGTTCCACAACTTCCGTGTTCTTCTTGGAAGTGATTTGCTTCTCTTTAGTAATGAGAAATATGTATCTGTGAGCTTGCATTTATGGGATGTTTCTAGAAAGGTTTGTGTTATATTGTTCACCTTTTGTCTTTCGTGCAGTGTGCTACTGTGCATGCCATGCTTCTTACTCCCGTGTTTTTTACTTGAATATTAGGTCACGCCATTAACATGGCTTGAAGCCTGGTTGGATAATGTGATGGCGAGTGTTCCAGAGTTAGCCATATGTTATCATAGAAATGGTGTAGTTAAAGGTTATGAGCTTTTGAAGACAGATGACATATTTCTTCTGAAGGGTGTCTCTGAAGATGGCACACCGGCATTTCATCCATATGTCGTTCAGCAAAATGGACTCTCAGTTTTAAGGTTTCTTCAGGAAAATTGCAAGCAAGATCCTGGTGCTTACTGGGTATTGTGATAGCTTTCATTTGACTTTCTTCATTTCTCTTTTGATTCAACAATATTTAAAATAATTTGTGTTTCTTTTTCCTTTTGCTGCATTTTTACTGGATTGTTTGCTCAGCTTTATAAAAGTGCTGGAGAAGAAGTGATACAGCTTTTTGATCTCTCTGTCATCCCCCAAAGTCATCCACCCGATGGTGATGATGTTAGCTCAAGCTCTTTGCCATCTTTGGTTCTTAGAGGAAGATCTGACTCATTATTGTCACTTGGAACTCTACTTTATCGCACTGCTCATAGACTCTCACTTTCCATGGTAAGTCTCTGGGGGTGTAAGGACATTGAAGCTCCATTCCTGATGCTACCACTAGTTCATCCTCTATTGCTGGCTGCATTAAATATCATTTTTCTTAATTTATTTTTTCTTACGTCCTTAGGTTTACCCCTAATCCTATCATGATCATATTCTACATACCTTTTGCTATTTTTATCTAAATTTTGAATTTGGCTGAATTTTCTCCCATGTTTTTTTTTTGTAGGCTCCTAAAAATAGGTTTAGATGTGCTCAGTTTGTGCGAAAATGTTTGGACTTGTTGGATGAACCTGATCATCTGGTAAATTCCTTTTCCTCTTGGTATTATGTTTTATGTTTCCTTCTTTTTTAATGGAGAAATTGCCTGACAGATGAACTTAGCTGTTATTGTACACGTGAGGCGCAGTAGTATATGTTTTTAACTTATTGTATCTTCTTTTTGGTAGGTTGTTCGTGCATTTGCACATGAACAATTTGCGAGGCTTATTTTAAATAGCGATGAAGAGCTCGATTTAGCTGCTGAATTTTTTCCCCTGCCCTCTGAAGTGACAGTCACTGATCCAGAAGAAGAGTCCTTGGATATTGTTAGTATTATATCAGAATCTAGTATCCAGGAATCAACAAACAGTGATGTTAACTATTCTCAGGATTCGATTTCTGAGGCTTCTGGAAGTGATCTTCAGGATGTAAATGTTTCAGAGTCTAATGGCTTCAGTGCGTCTGATCTTGTGGATGCCAAAGGTTTTGGGTTTCTGCATCATCAACGAGTCAATGAGAGCTACCCAGTGTATAATGTGACCTCAACCCCTGCAGATGTGGTTCGGACCATTGCGGATCCAATTTCCTCAAAGCGTGCTGCTGTTCATCATGTTTCTCAGGCAATCAAGTCACTGAGATGGACACGACAGTTGCAAGGTGTTGAATCAGAGTTTGTAAATGATGAAACTATGCAGCACCCAGCTAYGTCTGAAAGATTTGCCGTTTGTGCTTGTGGGGATACTGATTGTATTGAAGTTTGTGACATACGAGAATGGCTCCCTACATGTAACCTAGACCACAAGCTGTGGAAACTAATTCTTTTGCTTGGAGAATCTTATTTGGCCTTGGCACAAGCCTACAAAGAAGATGGACAGTTGCTACAAGCCTTAAAAGTTGTTGAAGTTGCATGTTCTGTTTATGGGTCAGTGCCTCAATATCTCCAAGACGCAAAATTTATCTCCTCTATGGGTACTAGTCTGTCCTGGCAGAATGGAACCAAAAGTAGAGAAGAGCATGGACCATTAATCAGTGATGAAACAAATTCWTGTGGGAATGATTCTGATGAATATATTAATCCAGATTATTCTTTAACTTACCTCTTTTGGGCCAAGGCTTGGATATTGGCTGGGGATGTTTATGTTGAGTTCCTCAATGTAAAYGGGAAAGAGACTTCTCCATCATCTACCCAAACAAACACTGCTCAGGAATTAAGAATGTCATCGGAAGTTGTGAAGGAACTCATGAGGCTTAAGAAGAAGCTGGGTCAGGATGTGGAGAATTGCAGCACTTGTTCCTTGGTAAACTGTAGCTGTCAGAGTGATAGGGCGAGTAGTGGCATCAGTGCCAGTAGCAGCAGTCAAGGCTCGAAACCATTCCTTCATGGAAAAAGACAGAATAAGAGATCAAATTTAAGAAGCGTATCCAACTCTCTCTCTGCAAACTTAGAAAATAATGTTTTCCAATGTAAAGGAGATTTCGGTAGGAATGCTGTATCAACTGGGGACAAATYAAATAGTGGCACAACTATAAAGAAGAATAACACGAGTACACATATCAACAATGAACAGTGTYCATCTTCCACTTCCTGGAATGACRTCCATGAGTCTTTAGCTTCTGGTAATATGGGTGACTCAAGAGTCACCTCAGACAATTTTGAAACTGATTCTCCTTTGGACAGTCCAGTTGATACTACACCTGGAGAATCACCTAAAAGCAAGAGTGGTGGGATATTTAAGTACCTTCAAGGTCCTGGAGGCACAGATGCAGATAACATTCTTTCATTGGCACTATTCTGTTATGAAGCAGCCAGTAACTCCTTGGGCGAGTTTTCTAGCAGTTCGCATGAGTTGCTCTCTGTGTTTAAAAAGATAGGATGGGTTTGCAATGAACTCGGAAGAATCAGGGTTGAAAGAAAGATATTGCCTAAGGCCGAAATTGCTTTTGCTAAGGCAATTGATGCATTTAGAGAGGTTTCTGATCATACCAATATCATACTAATTAATTGCAATTTGGGTCATGGTAGACGAGCGTTGGCGGAGGAATTGGTATCAAAGATGGAGTTTTTCAAATCGAAATCAATCCTTCGTGATGCWTATATGCAAGCCTTGGATGCAGCTAAATTGGAATATGGCAAATCTCTTAGATTTTACGAAGCTGCGAAGTTTGAACTAGCGCATCTCAATGGTGATGCAGATKATGTGTTAACWAACCTGAGAAATGAAGTGTATACTCAGTTTGGTCATACCTATTTGAGGCTTGGYATGTTACTGGCAAGAGAAGATACAGTAGCCACTGTTTATGTAGACGAACCTCTGGATGACAAACCAATGGGGCCTCAAGGTCGTAGTCATAGAAGAACAAAGAAGGGCCATAAGAAGAGTGAGGTTTCAGCTAATGATGCCATTAGGGAAGCTTTGTCTATATACGAGTCTTTAGGTGAGTTACGCAAACAGGAAGCTGCATACGCTTATTTCCAGCTAGCTTGTTACCAGAGGGATAGCTGCTTGAAGTATTCAAATTTAGGCCATAGAAGCAGTAATCAATCKAAGAGTGAAAATGGCATCCTCCAAAGGGTAAAGCAGTATCTTTCATTAGCTGAGAGGAACTGGCAGAAAGCAGTTGAGTTCTACAGTGCAACRAGACATCCCATCATGTATCTAACTATTTTAATTGAGAGAGCAGCTCTCTTATCAAGTCTCTCTGATGTTTATCACTCACATACGGTATGTTTTTTCCTGGAATGATGACTCCTTTCCATTTTGAGTTAATGCATGATTGGGTGTATTTTGTTATCTGTTTTCCTTTTTTGTGGGGAGGATTCTCYTCCCGGTGTTCATTACTATGATATGCYGTGTGTAAATTTTCTTGTTAGTTGTTATCATCCACCAACTACAAAATAMGGAGTACTAATTAGGTTATATTCCCCCGTGCAAAATTCTCCTTATGTTTTATACGATAAAATCATAAAAGGAAAAGGTGGTGTTACAACACGGGATTTCGATTTAGGTAGAATTCARAAATGAGAATCTCAAATTTTGGAGTGTGAAATGCAACTCTGCAAGTATKTAAGGATTGACTTGACCATTTGTATTGCTAATGTGATTTCATGCAGCCAAAACATTGCTCATGATTAGCTCATGATCATACCCATTTTGTGCAGATGCTAGAAACTGCTTTGACGTACCTGCTTGAAGGACGCCATGTATCAGAGAAGTTGGATTCAGATTCTACCCCGAATGGCATGTCTGATGTCTGCACAAAATTCTGGACACAAATGCAGATGTTATTGAAGAAAATGTTGGCCTCATCTTTAACAGGAGGTGCGAATAAAACTAGTATTGCATCACATACCTCATCTTCAAAAAGGTCTGGAGATGCCGAGAAGTTGAAAGAGCTCTATAAAATGTCTCTGAAATCTCCTAATTTCCACCAATTGCAGTCTATGAACAATCTATGGACTGGCAGTGAAAAAATTAGCGAAGGTTCAGACTGATCAGTA
Organism: Bassia scoparia; assembly: GCA_008642245.1. Taxonomy (NCBI): domain Eukaryota; kingdom Viridiplantae; phylum Streptophyta; class Magnoliopsida; order Caryophyllales; family Amaranthaceae; genus Bassia; species Bassia scoparia. The sequence goes on along the minus strand of SNQN01000810.1, from coordinate 80,663 downwards.
AGTTTTCTTTTGTGCAAGCATTGGCAAATGTAGTCTGTAGAAAATCTCATGACGAAATGCTGGTGGTAGATACTATTTGAGTATATGCTTCGACATCAATGCGTAGACATCGTGAAAGAACTCGACTAGCAGAGTGTCTCTACTCTCTAGTAGTGTGAGTTGGGTGTAAGGCTAATTGTAGACTAATAGTCAGAGCCTTGATTCATATGGCTTTATCTCTGTGATTCGTGTTAGTGAATAGATATGATACTACGATATGATGGTAGTCATGGTACAAGTCTTCAAGAATGTTTGTACAATTGAATTCAATGATGATATATTATTATTTTGTATATTATTTTTTTTCTCAGTTTAAAGCAAGATACCTTTCAAACTGTCAAGTTTTGCATCTTATTTCCTTAAGGTCAATTTTTTGTTTGGTGAATATTATTTCGATTTTTTTTTAAAGAGGTATTCAATTCAACATGACAATTTTTCAAAAATATTAATCATATAATTGGATAATCATTCATCAATCAATTACAAATGAAAAAAAAAAAAAAAATCATAACTTCTAAAATTACATTACAATGTACCATGAAATTATCACGATTTTTTTATTCACAAATCCTCTATCCCACTTATTTGTCCCATTTTTTGTGCCAAAGTAGTGTACAATCGTTGAATTATCACGATTTTTTTTATGTACAAATCTTCTATCCCACTTGTTTGTCCCATTTTTTGTGCCACGTCGACTATTCGCAAAACCACGTGTCATTCTACACCATGTTCGCTTAAAAAATATAAAACATGTTTACTTCCATGTTAAGATTTTGGATAACCTTAATTGTTAAAAAAAACAAATTACTAAAAATGACAAGTAATCATAATATCCATCAAAATCAATATCGTACATTACCATATCAATGTGCGCTAACACGAAACCCTAGGAAAAGTTCACATCAACATCACCATCATCGTCCATTCCATTCCTCCTTTATATATTCCGGATTAAAATGTCGCTCAAAATATCGTCAACCATCTTTCTCTTCTTCTTCTTCTTGTTGAATTCAATCGCAATCGCATCTTCAATCTCAGTTTCAAATTCAATTCCAATGGCAGAAGTTCAACCAGCATCATCTGCTCATGCAAATGTTTACATCGTTTACACAGAACAGCCTGCTGATGGCCCCGATCAYGAAGCCTTTCATCTTCGTACCCTTTCTAATGTTGTTGGMAGGTTTGTTTTTCATCMAATTCTTTGATTTCTCTCTCTTTTTTGTATCTGGGTATTTTGTTTTGTTTATTTTTGAAAAATTGTTGGAATTTTGTATTGATTGATGATGTCAAGTTTTGGGTTTTTGGGGGTGTTGTTTATTTTGGCGTTTTGATTAGCTGAATTGTAGATAAGGAGAATGAATTGCGTGATTCACGGTATCTAGGGTTCTTATTTGYATGCAATTTTGCGGAAATTTAGAATTGCATTTGGAATTGATGATTCGATGCTTGAAATTTGTACATTTGGGGTGAATATTTTGATTGATTATTCCAGAAATTATGATTATCAWATCTAAAGAAGGAGCCTTTTGTAATAATTGACAAAAGGGTTCATAGCTATTTGATGTTGCTCCGCAATTAAGCTTCATTTAAGTTTAGTTTCTAGGTTAGAGTTTGAAGGTATCTTCAGATGACAAATTGTGGGTACTACGTTTGATTTTGAATTTGTGATGTTTTTGCATTGCTGTATAGAATTTTATTTGTGATTAATTTAAATTTTGTGCATGTTTGAGTGCCTGTTTGTGTGATTATGTCTTAAGAATTGAAGATGCAGCTGGAAAATGTTTGTTCAATGATCTCGAATTTGTTTCACGAGACGAAATTGAGAGGGGAAAACCAAGTTGGTGTGCACATTTCCATGGATGAACTCCCTGCAACTGAGTTTAATTTAAGACAGAACTATGTAGCCTTTAGAAGCCGTATATTTTGTTTAAAGATTCTTTGGTCAAAATTTGAAGCTAGAAGAAAAGACTAACACCGCGAAACGAGTCTAAAAAATCYTTGATAAGAGATTTTTCATGTTGTATTACATTATGTAGAATGGAATTGGTGAAARTGATTTTGACTGGGGAAAATGTATTTACTTACTGTTTATGGTGGACAATTTAATTTATAAATGGTTCATAACCCATTTTTTTGACAGTGAACAAGCAGCAAAGGACTCTTTGATCTATGTTTACAAAAATGCAGCCACTGGATTCTCTGCTAAGCTGACTCCTGAGCAAGTTTCAGAGCTTCAAAGTAAGCTTCTTTGATCTTATTCTTCATCACTAACRTATAAGAATAATGTAATTAAATTGTTGATATTTCCTTGAAAATGGAAAATATCCGATCATWATGTATGATATAGCTTTGGGTTTGATGCTTGTTTCAATGGTTGTGAGTTTGTGACATACTAGGAAGTTTTTTTTTTATCTACACTGGGGAGTAAGGATGAGGGGCTGACCGGCTGAGAGACATATGTTATATTGGTTATTAACTTGTGGGACGTATGTTATATTGGTTATTAACTTGTGGCAAGCGCTGAATACGAGGGAGTCTGGTCTGATGTTTTTAGTTGTCAATCATTGTGTTGATCTTCTTTGAGCTTGCATTTTGTGGTTTTGTCTGGAGAGAAATTCATTTGTTCTAAGTGTCTTGAATGAATCCATGGTGATGAATTTTACTGAGTTTTCATGCCCTTTCTGTTCTTGTAGTGAAACATCTGTTTCACATTGCTTGTATTCTATACGCACTTTCTTATGAGGATCTTGAAAAGGAGTGGTTTTCCATTGTTGAGAAAGGTTAATTATGATTGTGTTTTCTGTCTAAGTCACCCTAAATACCCCAATCGAAAATGAAGCAAACCTTTCCTTATGAAGTAACTTTTTTGGATAGCAAAGAAGAAAGGAGGGGAAAAGGATGGGGGGAGGACAGGAGCTGTGGTTCATATTCCCGCCAAATTTCTCCAATTTTGGAGAGATTGTGCAAAGGGAGGGAAAATGGATCCTTCTCTCTCCCTACCTTTCCCATTCCTTCCTCCAATCCTTTATCAAAACAAGGGGAGGTTTCCCCTTTTCTTTCCAATTTCTTCTATCCAAAGTCCAAACTACATGTAAGAGATTGCCACCCGCCTCTTCATATGCTCTGTACATTTTACTATAAGTGTTTTGCCTTGTTATAGTGTGTTTACTGTTTAATTTCTATATATTTGGAAGAACCACTAAGTGATTTGTTTGTCCCTTCCTGTCAACAGAACAACCCGGAGTTATTCAGGTCGTGAAGAGCCAGAGCATCCAGCTGCATTCGGGCGGTGGGGCACAGAAYGTATGATGKTTTGTTTGGTGTTCTGTCACTCTGCATGTTGCTTTGCTTGTTGCTCACAAATAAAAGATGTATGCTTTCTTGTATCATGGGTTTTTATAGTCTAATGGACATGCTGAAGTTGTAGTAATAGTATATTAGTAACCTTCAATGCGTACAGTTCTTCTGGCTAGAATCGCATGTAACCTGTAACAGTGGTTGTATTATAAGCGGCCAACAGGAAGATAGTGGCATACTTCCATGGACTGGCCAATGTAGAAATCGATGTTATAAATATTGTTGAGAAATTTATTCGTAAATTATGTATGTCCATTGAATCCTATGAACCCCGCCTTGCTGCCTCCCACCTCCCTTAGCTCATTGTCGCCCTGTCAGAGGTGCTAGCGATTATGACCTGAGTTAAAAGTTTCATAATTGTTTTGCTTTTAGACTAAAATTATTGTAGATGGATAACATGGCTATTATTTCAAAAGTGGATTGTGCATCAAGATCGATATATACATTACTATCATTCTATGATCGTTTTAGAATATCAATCTTCGGAATTTAGTTTGGTTAGAGTGTTGGACGTAATCTTAAGTGTGTGAATTTATTGTTGTTTCTTTCTGTTATGTAGACCATCTCTTGAGTTTGAGTCAATGATCTCCATTGAACCATTTATCCTGTTCCCAGTTTATTGATTGATTCTCATATTATTAAAATTGAGAGTTTAAGATATTCATCAGGTGTCGGTCATGACTACTTTACCCACTGTTGTTACTAATAAAATTAAAAAAAATGTCCTTATTAAGTCGAGTAAGATTCTACATCATACCGTTTTTTTATTAATTTGAAAGTGGATAAACAAAGTTTTTTTAGTTGAAAGTGAATCTCCAACTCCTATGAAAAGATTAATAAGATGTAATAACTAATCAACAATCCCATTCAACTCTGGACACTAGTTTTTTTTCCGATGCATAAAGAGTCATAAAAAATAGTGACGTGTATATGGATTCGATTAGTATTTTTGGTTATATTTTTGACTCGACTTTAACCGTATCATACAAGTTAATTGTCAGGTAAATTTTGTTTGAGTCAAGAATATTAAGTAAGACAGTTATAAGAATTCCGGTGAGTTTTTGGGTACGAGAGTACGAGACAATCAGTCATATTTTTTTAATTTGGGCTAGTTTTTTTTTTAATTTATTTGGGTAGTGAAGGCATAATTTACAATTTAGATTATTGTGTAAATTAGTAAGGGTATTTTGGTCATTTTCACACAAAAAAATTATCAGCTTTTACTAATCAGCTAACTGCTACAAACACATTCGTAATAAAAAGCAGTCAAATCACAATCAAATCCTCCGAATAAAGTTAAACCTCTATCAGCAAACTCTATAATCTATCAGCTAAACCCTAAACTCTGATTGCCAAAATCAGTTCGATATGTCATGTGTCCACTAATCTACCATCAGCTTGGTTATATTTTGGGCTTTATGTCCCAATTTCGAAAACGACTAATTTCAAACCCAACAACAATCTAAATTGCTCAGTTTACTGTAATTTTTTTCTAGATTTTTTCATTGGTAATTTGGTATGATATTTACTACAATAACCAAATTAGCAAAACAAAACTATGTAATTCACATACACGTAAGAAATATCCATCCAACAGTGAATTGATTCATTGGATAAAAAAATATCAGACATTTGTAATGATGCAGAAGAACCAAGAATGTCCCAGAACTCACCGCCTTCTTTTTTTTCATAGTTCGTTAAACTTCCTGACATTCCTTAACTCTTCTGCGCATTCGACAACTCAACATGTTTCTACCTTAATCTCGATTCTTCATTCTTCTTCTCTTTTGCCGCCATTACCCCCACTATTTTCTATTTATATCCCCCATTAAACTCTGGGCATTTTTTCGTCAATCGAAAAACGAAGAAATCGAACACCAACATCACATCACAAATCGCCATTAACGACAAAGCTTACATTCAAAACCACTCCCACACAATACAAATACAACAAGCTCGTTTCTGTTGTAGCATCGTTTTAATCTAGAGACCATAATCATGTCAGCCGGAGCGAAAACAGAGGGCAAGGCCATTGGGATCGACCTCGGAACCACCTACAGTTGCGTTGGGGTGTGGCAGAATGATCGAGTCGAGATCATTCCCAACGACCAAGGCAACCGCACCACCCCCTCGTATGTAGCATTTACCGACACAGAGCGTCTCATTGGCGATGCTGCTAAGAATCAGGTCGCCATGAACCCACAAAACACCGTCTTCGACGCTAAGCGTCTCATTGGCCGCCGCTTCTCGGATTCCTCTGTACAGTCYGACATGAAGCTCTGGCCTTTTAAGGTTGTCCCCGGTGCGGGGGACAAGCCTATGATCGTTGTCAACTTCAAGGGCGAACAAAAACAGTTCTCCGCTGAAGAAATTTCTTCCATGGTTTTAACCAAGATGAAGGAAGTTGCTGAGGCCTTCTTGGGACAAACCATCAACAATGCTGTCGTTACTGTTCCGGCTTACTTTAACGACTCGCAAAGGCAGGCCACTAAGGATGCCGGCGCCATTGCTGGCATGAATGTGATGAGGATCATCAACGAGCCGACTGCTGCTGCCATTGCGTATGGTCTTGACAAGAAGGCCTCAAGGTCGGGYGAGAAGAACGTGCTTATTTTCGACCTCGGTGGGGGGACTTTCGATGTTTCCCTCCTTTCGATCGAGGAAGGGATATTTGAGGTCAAGGCCACCGCWGGTGACACCCATCTCGGTGGTGAAGACTTCGACAATAGGCTGGTGAACCACTTTGCTGCTGAGTTCAAGAGGAAGAATAAGAAGGATATATCAGGAAATGCAAGGTCTYTGAGGCGGTTGAGGACTGCTTGTGAGAGGGCTAAGAGGACCTTGTCGTCGACTTCCCAGACTACGATTGAGATCGATTCCTTGTACGAAGGGATCGATTTCTATGCAACGATCACGAGGGCGAGGTTCGAGGAGCTGTGTATGGACTTGTTCAGGAAGTGTATGGATCCTGTTGAGAAATGCTTAAGGGATGCTAAGGTGGATAAGTCCAGCATCGATGAAATTGTCCTAGTAGGTGGTTCTACTAGGATTCCTAAGGTGCAGCAGCTCTTGCAGGACTTCTTTAACGGTAAGGAGCTTTGTAAGAGCATCAACCCGGATGAGGCGGTTGCGTATGGGGCTGCTGTACAGGCTGCAATTCTGACCGGAGAAGGCGATCAGAAGGTGCAGGACCTGCTGTTGCTCGACGTCACCCCGYTGTCTCTAGGAATCGAGACTGCTGGTGGTGTGATGACAACTCTAATTCCGAGGAATACTACAATTCCAACCAAGAAGGAGCAGATTTTCTCTACTTATTCAGACAATCAGACTAGTGTGCAGATTAAGGTGTACGAAGGAGAGCGGCCGATGACTAAGGACAACAACATGTTGGGGACTTTCGAGCTGAAGGGAATCCCGCCAGCTCCTAGGGGAGTCCCTCAGATTAACGTTTGCTTCGACATCGATGCAAACGGGATTCTGAACGTCTCAGCTGAGGACAAGACTGCTGGGGTGAAGAACAAGATTACTATCACCAATGACAAGGGAAGGTTGAGCAAGGATGATATCGAACGGATGGTTAAGGAGGCCGAACAGTATAAGGCCGAGGATGAAGCTGTGAAGAAGAAGGTGGATGCCAAGAATTCACTGGAGAATTATGCATACAACATGAGGAATACCATCAAGGATGACAAGGTTGGCGGGAAGCTGGATGCTGCAGACAAGCAGAAGATCGAGAAGGCGGTCGATGAGGCCATTGATTGGCTGGACAAGAATCAGTTGGCTGAAGTGGAGGAGTTTGAGGATAAGCAGAAGGAATTGGAGGACTTGTGTAATCCTATCATTGCTAAGATGTATGGTGGCGGCGCAGCTGGTGGTGGGATGAACATGGGTCAAGATATGCCCGGTGGCGGCTCGGGTGGTGCTGGTGGTGGCAGTACTGGCGCAGGGCCTAAGATTGAGGAAGTTGATTAAAGAGGTGTCAAATGGTTGTGACAAGTACAAGTAGTGTTCCCCTGTTTTATCACTCTTGTTATATTTCTTCTTGTTTTTTTTAAACTTAATTAATTATTATAACAATAAACTTTTTTTTAGGTTGAATTATCAAGAATGAGCAAAATTATTACTGTATTATGGTCAATAATGCTACATTGTAAATTTCATATGGTACCTATTATTATATTGTAATTGAAATTATTGAATGAGATTAGTAGTTCTTTTGTTCATTTTTACAAGTCTAATCTTCTATAATATGTGCAAATAAAATTTCAGATTATTTAATTTAATTTCAGAAAGAGTGGTTACAACTTACAGCTGTGTTGAAGGTCTTGAATCTTAATGGTATGCATGAAAGATAATGAATAGATTGTTAAGTTAATATGAAATTGGGTAGTTGACTWAAACATGCAAGGCAGTATATTAAAACATTCATCCCCTCTAATTTTGTTTAAGGGTTGATTACTTAACAATTTATCAAAGCACAAACGTGAGAGTCTATTTGATAAAGTATTCTTCAACCAACTTTTTTTATTATGCATAATTTTGTTACGAGCTGTCTCTTATACACATTAGTGTTCCCCTGTTTTATCACTCTTGTTATATTTCTTCTTGTTTTTTTTAAACTTAATTAATTATTATAACAATAAACTTTTTTTTAGGTTGAATTATCAAGAATGAGCAAAATTATTACTGTATTATGGTCAATAATGCTACATTGTAAATTTCATATGGTACCTATTATTATATTGTAATTGAAATTATTGAATGAGATTAGTAGTTCTTTTGTTCATTTTTACAAGTCTAATCTTCTGTAATATGTGCAAATAAAATTTCAGATTATTTAATTTAATTTCAGAAAGAGTGGTTACAGCTGTATTGAAGGTCTAAAATCTTAATGGTATGCATGAAAGATAATGAATAGATTGTTAAGTTAATATGAAATTGGGTAGTTGACTAAAACATGCAAGGCAGTATATTAAAACATTCATCCCCTCTAATTTTGTTTAAGGGTTGATTACTTAACAATTTATCAAAGCACAAACGTGAGAGTCTATTTGATAAAGTATTCTTCAACCAACTTTTTTTATTATGCATAATTTTGTAAGAATTTCAATTTACTTGTAATATTTTTTTTTTAAAAAAAAATTCTCAATTTTTATAATTGAGTTTTTATTTATCGTCAATTTTGTTTACACATTCTTCCAACTATACTCGTACATTCCAAAATTCAAATTTGATCACACCGTGTCAAATCACCATTCCACGAAGGCACTAATGTAATGACCCATACAAGAACAACAAACCTAGCCACCCACCATCCTTCATTTAGGGAAGTAATTGATTTTTGAATGGTCAATGACTCAATGCGTTCAATTAAAGCGACTCATTTTTCAAATAGGTGGCAAAATTCGTTGTTAATTAAACGATTTTTTACGGATATTATGAAAAGAAGTTTCTATCGATTTCTATAAGTGAACAACATTATTCATTTTTTCATTCTCGAAACTCGATCTCCATGGCATTAACTAGTTAACTACTCAAAAATAAATATCTTGAAGCATCAATATCATTAGAAGTCACGCTTTGACAAATTGACATGAAGCAAACAAACATGGCACATTAGCACGAGGAAGTAAGAGCAATCGCAGCTAGAGACAAAGCGCGGGTCAAAACTTGGTCAACACAACTAAATTTGTCGGACAATGTTAGCTTGCGTTGAGACAATGTTTGGTATATAGTTGGACAATGTTACAAACTTGTAAAACAATGTTTATATATTTCCAGACAATGTTAGGATTGAATAATTTTTTTTTTTTACAGTTGAACAGTGATAAACAGTGGATGAACAGTGCCAAACAGTAGCCGCGCTAGATTTATCATTTCTCCATTAGCACAGTAAAAATGGAGTACTGTATTTAATTTAATTTGGGATGGCAGCAATGAGTAAATATATTAAAAGACTAAACTGCAAAAATTTCGTGTTTGTTTGTCTTGTAATATTGATTACACTGTATTTTACTGTAATCAGCCAGTGGTTTAAACTTGCAAGTTGACATAAAAACACAGCAGACCGAATATGGCAGAACTGTACATATAAAGCAGATCATAAACTACAGTTCAATTTTTGTTCGGTATATCCGTTTCAAATTATTCGCTACATTTTATTTATATATAGAAGTTTCATGTTATTCGCTACACTTTTTTTAAGTAAAATTCTTTCTCTCCATATCTTTCTTTCCAAGAATTTTATATACGAATTCGTAAAATTAAATATGTAACGAGTACTATGAAACCTGTCTCTTATACACATCTAGATGTGTATAAGAGACAGCCATTATCCCACGATGTGCACAGTCACCACTTCCTTCTCTAAGATATACCATTGATTTTTTTCTACATTCCGGTGGTTAAGTTAAGACCTAAAAATATTTTTTAAATGGTATAAATCTTGAAATATATGATAAAATATATGACAAAATTTTATGTTCATCGATGTAATTATTGTTTAAATTCATTTATATGGTWATATTTTTTTATGTTAAGAGAGCGTCAAAGGMGAGATGTTAATCAATCGTAGAATMTCTTGAAATTGAGAGAAAATTTTAACAAGTTATCCTTCACTGTTTASGTKATAATATTTTGAGTTTTATTGTTAGTTAACTTATYTAACGCTCTAAAGAGCAAAGACGATTATTAGATTTTGCCTTTTATTTTTATTTAATCCAACCAACTTTTTATTTCCAAAACTTAAGACTTTTTTTTAATATTTATTTATTTATTTATTTATTTATTTATTTCAACAGACAATAAAATCTAATTTATAAGATAGAGAATGAGGGTAACCCATCTTTTTCTCATTCATCGTCATCAAATTTGTTCCTTGTTTTAATTTCTCAGATCCCATTTTTGATTTTTTTTTCCCCTGGAAAATAAATCATTCCCAGAAAAATCAGAACTTTTTGCATACTTTTAAAAATTTCAGCCATCATATATAATTATATAAACACCCCAAGAAACCATTTTGCTAAATAATCACACCATTTCAAAGAAATTGAAGAAATAACRAAGAGAAGTGTCAATCTTTATTAATTTCTGTTGCTGTAATAAAAGCGTAATTAGCGCCCCTTTTGTAGGAGAGAGAAAAGGATGTCGGAAAATAAGCAAGGGTCACCTGGGGCGCCGGTAAAAAAGCTGATAAGTACGTCGGCGACGAAACCCACAACATCGGTTCTACCATATCAAACCCCAAGATTAAGGGATCATTATATGATTGGCAAGAAATTGGGTCAAGGTCAATTCGGTACAACCTATTCATGCACTGAGAAATCAAGCGGCAATCTTTATGCTTGTAAATCAATACCCAAAAGAAAGCTGTTGTGCAAAGAAGATTACGAGGATGTTTGGAGAGAGATTCAAATAATGCACCATTTGTCGGAACACCCAAATGTGGTAAGAATAAAAGGGACATATGAAGATTCAGTGTTTGTGCATTTGGTAATGGAGATATGTGCTGGTGGTGAGCTCTTTGATAGGATTGTTGCAAAGGGTCATTACAGTGAGAGACAAGCTGCTCAATTGATCAAGACAATTGTTGGTGTTGTGCAAGCTTGCCATTCTCTTGGTGTTATGCATAGGGATCTTAAGCCTGAGAATTTCTTGTTTGACACCACTTCTGAGGAAGATGCTAAGCTTAAGGCCACTGATTTTGGTCTTTCTGTCTTTTATAAGCCTGGTTAGTTTCTTCTCTTTCTTGTTTTTAAAGGTTGGATCTTTATCATGTGTGTTGTAATTGGTTATATACTTTGTGATTCTGCTTTTTGGGTAGTTGATTTTAGTTGGGTAGTTGATTTTAGTTGTTGGTTGGTCTCATATTATAATGCTCATCATTTAATTGGTGTTTTGCTTTTAGTGAGTAGTAATTGCAAATTATCTGATGCCTTAATTTTGTATGAATTGAGTACATAATTTTCTTTGATTTTAAATGATAGTAGTGGTGTATAAAAAACAGTGCCTTATAATAATAATCTCTTATTAGCAAAATCTTAACAAGGACCGCATAATATGATTTGTTTGCAGGACAATATTTTAGTGATGTAGTTGGGAGCCCCTACTATGTTGCACCTGAGGTCTTGTGCAAGCGTTATGGACCTGAAATTGATGTTTGGAGTGCTGGTGTCATCCTCTACATTTTACTCAGTGGTGTTCCTCCATTTTGGGCTGGTAATTTCTTTGATCAGCAACTGTGTGTCAATTTGTTGGAATCATCATAAGTCAACTTTCTTTTCGTTGGAGCTTGGATTGATGTTTTTGATTGAATTTCTTTGTCTTTAGAAACCGAATCTGGCATCTTCAGACAGATTCTCCATGGAAAGCTAGACTTTGAATCTGAACCATGGCCAAGTATTTCAGATAGTGCAAAGGATTTGATCCGTAAAATGCTTGAGAGAGACCCAAGAAGGCGGATATCAGCTTATGAAGCTCTTTGTGAGTCATTGATTGAAGTATTGATGGCACGAAGTTTCTTTGTTGGGAAYGAAATGCCTAATTATTTACCATGAGTTTGCATCTTCTTCCTGCAGGCCACCCATGGATTGTGGATGACACTGTTGCACCTGACAAACCTTTGGACTCTGCTGTTTTATCACGCTTGAAGCATTTTTCAGCCATGAACAAAGTTAAAAAGATGGCTTTACGTGTATGATTCTTTCACCTCTCTATATGGCGTCTCATAATCTATATCTTCTGTTAGCCCTGTCATCCACAAGAGTCACATTGTCACGCATATTTTGTGCTGTTAATTTCTGATATTGTTATGCGTTTGCTATCTATGTGGATGACCACATGGAACGATCAATTTTGGTTCATATAGCCGACCCAACTATGGGATTAAAGCTTTGATTGATTGATTGATTATGCCTTTTCTKTGTGCAAATTGATCTTATCTAGGAAGAACACTGTTAGCATTTTAATTACAAATTWATGTGATTTCTTGGTCTGTTTTCTTTAACTCCTGGCTTTCAATCATTCTCCTGTGGAAATGATCAGGAACATAATGTGATTTTGAAATCGTGGATCTGCAGCTCTTCTCCCTCAGCAAAAATAGCATGTCCTCTATGGCAGCCTTTAATGGCTCTATGCTATTCATTGCATCCAATAAATTTTCACAACTTGTTTATTTCAGGTAATAGCAGAAAGCCTTTCAGAAGAAGAAATTGGTGGTTTAAAGGAGTTGTTTAAAATGATTGATACAGATAACAGTGGGACTATTACTTTTGAAGAGTTAAAAATTGGTCTTAAGAAAGTGGGGTCTGAAATGATGGAAACTGATATTAAAGCTCTAATGGATGCTGTAAGTTCACATTTCTAAGGATATTCGATAAATTGAAATCTTAAGCTCTCTTTTAGTAATCAACTGATATCTTACCTTACAATTGCTTTTCTTAGGCTGATATTGACAACAACGGAACCATTGACTATGGTGAATTCCTGGCTGCTACCCTTCACATGAATAAGATGGAAAGGGAAGAGAACTTGATAGCAGCTTTTAAATATTTTGACAAAGACGGTAGTGGTTATATAGAAATTGAAGAGCTTCAACAGGCCTGCAAAGATTTTGGTCTAGGTGAAGGTCATCTAGATGAAACAATCAAGGAAATTGACTTGGATAATGTGAGCACTTCTTTTATTATTTGAGCTATGCTAGCTTTTCCCCCCCTTCTCTATCTTAAATTAATACTGTCATACCAGCATTGTTGTTTCACATACTTTGTTCAATGTCTTGTATCCTCATGTTTGTTTGGCTTTATCTTGTTTCTATAACCCCTCCATTTTATTATTGAAACCCCTTTATATGCATATGGCCCAATGTTGGTCAGTTGTGTTTTACAAAACTTCAATGATTCTTATGTCTTTATTTACTATATTGATTTTGTTCAAAACTTTTTTCATTGAGTTTTACCTGTTAATGTTTAACTGCAGTTTTTGCTTGATGTACTGATTTTCTGTAATTAAAAACTTCCTAATTGATTCTGATTTTTATCAAATCTTTTCATGTGTTGAATTACAAGGACATTAACATTCAACTGTATATCTGGCTTTGTATTTCTATTGTTAAAAGCTCTTTACTTGCCTATTATGATCAATTGGGTCCATCTATAATTTTTTGCGTTGAAGTAGAAATGTAGAATTGACTAATTGGCCTGGAGTGAAAACTGCAGTACAAAGTTAGCACTGGGATAAAGCTGTGTTAAGCCTGAGTTTATTGTGATTTTGCGGTCTCAGAATCTCAGATGGCTTCTCATGTCTCGCTGATTATAAGTTTATAATGATCGTCTTTAATTGAGATGAAAGGAAATAGATGCCATGGATCTTTGTCTGATATATTTGATTCCTAATGAAACACACAAAATGAAGGAATTGAGATGAAAGGAAATAGATACCATGGCTTGCATCTGATTATGCGTAGGTTACCTGGATTCACTATCTGAAGAATGCTAGTGCTTTGAAGCTGTAAACATAAGTTAGACCATCAAAATAAAGAGTTTGTTTTGCGGGAAAAGTCAGTGAAATAATTGAAGTTCAGTATAATTGGAGACAATGACCATATTTGTGTGGGTCTAGAATGACAAGAATTGTGTGTCCTGGTTTAGTTTAACTTTTCTAGTTTCTGTTTTTTATGTGGTTTCCGTGCAGCATCTAGCCTACTGTAAACAGGTCGATATGGCACGGCATGGAAACTACAACTCAAAAATTTATTTCTGAATAGTCAGGGTGTGACACCCCATTATACTTCTGTGGTTGTGTGAAGTTATCTGAAGGAAAGTTGCAAATTTGTGGTTTGACTATTGGACTATTCTCATATACCCTGATAGAAAGGATGTCTCTTGATGACTAAGTCATCAGGACATGATTCAGTACTATTATTAGTTTGGATTTACACTTTCTGATTAAATTGAGTAACAGAAAGGAAACTTTGTTCTAGCCGTTTCTTTCCTGATACGTTAGCCTAGACTTCTTAAATAAAGACAATTCGAATGAAGGTACTATTGTGATCACATGGTGATTACTATATCACCTCTCTTGGTTATAATCTTCAGTTGCGAAATCTATAGTGATCTATGAATGCATATAATTTACTGGTGGTGTGTTTAAATTTGACAGGATGGTCGTATAGACTTCGCAGAGTTTGCTGCAATGATGAAGAAAGGTGACTCAGGGGATGGTGGAAGAACCATGAGGGGTAATTTGAACTTCAACTTAGCCGAGGCATTAGGAGTACAAGAGCCGACTTCAGATTCTAGCTGAAGAAGCTATAACTCTGAACGATCGATAGTGACTAGCTAGCTTACGCAGCTGCTGTGTAGCGATCTATAGTGTCTTCTGTTCTCTCTTGCTTTACATGGATTGGATTTAGTGATCCAACTTTTTTGATTTTGAATACAAAGAAACTTTCCATCACCTTAGATGATTGTAGTAGAGCAGTTGGACTCTACTGCATGAACTTGTACTTAAGACCTTGTGTTTTTGTGAGCCAATGTATTAATTTGTGGTATCTTGAGTCAATACTCAATGTTCTCTTGTAATTAGATACATTAATTAATCAGTTTTGTTGGTTTTATTTGTCAATTGTCATTGTGATTTCTTTTTCTTTTGACAGGTTTATTCTGATTTCTATCCTTAATTTCGGATCAAATATCTTCCTGCTTTGTTTTTTTAAATACACTCTTTCCGTATCATAATTTTAGAAACGATTAGACAAATTGTTAATATGGAAAATTTTGAAAAATAGAATTAGGGGACAAATAATTTGTTGTTTTCATTTTGGAGTGTTGTTCTCGAAAAAGAATGAGGTATCGTTATTTTATTTGCTCTTATTGAGCATTTCGACGTTTTTTAGTTTAGTTGTTTGTAGCTTTCGAAATCTCATCATGTCTTATAGTTTTGACCCCAAATACTGTATGACATTATAAAATGGTTGTAGGAAGTTAGGAACCAATCACAGACTTTTCGATTCTTTCGAAAAAAAAATCGTCTCGAAACCTCATTTTCGTGATGTATAATCCACGTCTTTTGCCTCTAAAATCGTCATTTTGACGATCATTTCAATTTTATTCAAAAACTTTAACATACATCAATATACCAAATAACACTCGTGAAATCTTAGTAGTTATATTCCTACATGCAACTTTAACACTCGTGAAATCTTAGTAGTTATATTCCTACATTTTCGATCTAATTTCGCAACTTGATATCAAATGATGGATGACTGCTCGTTGAGTTGTAGCCTCAAATAACGAGTGTTATGACTCTTACAACCGTCATGGGAGGGTCAATTGCTTGAGTCAAGACTAACAACAAACACAACTCCAAAGGCTATAGTTGTCATTTGACCCAAATTGGATAGGATAACCGATAACCCCTCGACTTCATCAGCTCAACACAGAGTTGCACAAACAACTGCTCTCTTTCTCTCTCCTCCCCCCTCTCTCTCTCTAGTTCTGAGGCCACAACAATGGCGTCTGCAACAATGGCATTCTCATGCTCATCACTTTGCGCAACACTCAAACTCCCTCAAAGTCAAACCCCACTTCTTCCCAATCTCCCACTCTCAAAACCCATTTCCAGATTTCTTTCACCTCCTTCACTCTCACTCGAAAGACTCAGTCTTTCCCCAATTTCCGCCTTCAGAAAGGGCAGAAGAAGAATTTCTGATGATGATGATGAGGACGACGACGAAGAGAATGAAGTGAATAAAGTTATTGAAGGAATTGATGAAAATGACTTGAAGGAAATTCCTGAGTACAGAACGAATCCCAAAGCAAGACCAAAACTTTCTGATGTTTTGGCTGATGAGATTGATATTCCTAAGCCTGGTACACCTGAATTCGATGCTATTCTTGAGAAGATTTTGCCCAAAAAGAAAACTCCCCCTCCTCGTGAAGAGATTTTTGCTGTTGTTATGGTGAGTTTTTTCGATTTCTCTTTCTTACTATTCTGGGGTTTATCAATTTATGCTTTTGGTTTGTTTTTTGTGGTGCCCAATTGATTATTCCTCTCAATTTTGCTGACATTATATGTTGGAAACAATTTTCTTTTATGCCATTGTTATTACAAGTATGAGAAATGTGAGTGTGTATGAATTTGGTGCATTTTGATTGATTTGAAAAACTGTAACTGTTTTGCATTGTTTAAGAAAGTGTTAAAGATTGCTAATTTGATGCAGTTAGTGTGTATTAGTGAATGAAATTAACCGTCATTGGCAATTCTGTTGCTGGTTTATTAATTATTATGCTGATTCATTTTGATTTGGGTTGTCTGGTTATGTTGTTTTTCAGGTTGGTTCAAGGCAGTACATTGTCATTCCGGGACGATGGATTGTCACACAAAGACTCAAAGGTGCTAATGTCAATGATAAGGTTAGGTTTTTGTCGTTTCGTGTGAAGTGTGTGCAATGGCTCTTCATCAATCAGATGATGTACTCCCTCGGTATCATAATTCTAGCAACGATGTGACATAAAGTAGAGAGAAAAAATGTCTAATCGTTGCTAGAATTATGATATGGAGGTAGTACAATGTTTGCTTCATGGCATCCTTTTTATTGGTGGCTCTTATGATTTCTCAAAAAGTTTCCTTGGTTTATGAATAAATCTTGTGGCTTAATCTAGACACTAGAAAATAAAGGAGGTAGATGAAACTGATGAATCGTAATCTGCTCGAGCTTTTACCTCGGCAATTTTGCGCTAATTTTGGATTTGCAATGCAAAATTTTAATTGATTGATCTACATCCATAAAGATTTTGATGAGATTAGTATAGAATGAAATAATTTAGCCATACCTAAGAAATGTCAAGTATTTGTATAGTGATGGTGGTATCTCTAAGATTTAGCTCCGTCTTTGTGAATTATGCGCGCTGTACTTGGGGGATTATAAATCATTTTTTGTTCCAAGCAAATATGTGGGCGATACATGCTGGGTGTCATTTGCAGTTGTGCATGCCGTATGTTTTACATCTGAAGTCCTAGGCTCTTAGCAACCATAATGCACATTTTGGTGAGACTGAGGGAGTGTGGTTGTTGGGGGACTGGTGTGTACTGTGTAGTGTAATGAATAGTGATACATATGTTTGCCGGATGCATGAGAGCAGGAACTTGGCTGCGTATTCTTGTCTTCCAAGGTCAGCTATGAGTAGGACAGTTTTATGCGATTCTGCAAATTTTGTCGTCTGTGTTATGGTACTTATGGACATCATGGATGGTATCCAACTGTAATTGCTCTGTGAAATATTGCTCAAGATGTCAAAATATTGCTCCGTTAGGACAGTTTTATGCGATTCTGCTCAAGATGTCAAAATGATTTMTTCCCATGGAACTAAGCATGTAAAAATTGCTCGGTGAAGTTACCATTTACTAATAACCTGGACCATGATATATCTTCTGTTTCCTMGCTTATTTAAAGACCATGACATTGTGGTATGTATYTTTCAAGAAAATTAAGCTTTATGTCCATAAAATTATTATGCGCTATGTTCCCTTAAGTACTTATCGTGTTCTCCACTTGTTCTTGTATCGTTCAGGTTCTCCATTGCTTTACTACATCAACATTTTTATTTAATTTCTTGTCTAACCATTGTTTATGATTATCCACATAAGAGTCTTATTTAAGGTTAAATCTTCACTGTGTTGCAGATTGTTTTGAACAAAGTTTTGTTGGTCGGAACTAAAAATAGCACCTATATAGGAAAGCCGGTGGTGACAAATGCTGCTGTGCATGCTGTTGTAGAAGAACAGGTAGCTTAATACCATCCTTACATCTACTTCCATCTTCTTTGAGGTCTCTCTTGCTATTGCATTGACTTGACACATGCTGTTGTCGCTGCAGTTGCTGGATGACAAAGTAATCGTCTTCAAGTATAAGAAGAAAAAGAACTACAGACGAAATATAGGTCACCGACAGGTATTGAAATTCTTTCCAATTTTTTTTTTTAAAATATTTTGTATGATAATAACCATAACCAGAAACTCCTGTTTCTGTTATAGCTATATAATTTGGTGATTCGCATTTTGGCTTCTGTATGCAGCCCATCACCCGGATTAAGATAACAGGGATCACTGGTTATGAAGATTACCCAGCTTCAACACTAGAACCGGAGGCAGCTTCTACTCTAGAACCGGCAGCAGTCTCTAGCTAGAACAACTAGTCTGCAGTATTATCCTTTTTTAYAAAAATTCTTCGGCAGGGTTTTTGATTCATGCAGCGTTATGTTTTTGCCAAAATTAGGCTGTCTTGTACGATGTTATCTGTTAGGATTCCATGTCGAAAGACCTTTCATTGACCAGAGGATGCTGTAGATTTCTCCRAGTACAGAACAATTATGTAAATTTGTCCGCCCAAGAGGCAGTCATAGTAATCAAAACTGAGCTTAGAGAGCTACCTCCATTTCTTGGTGCAATCGACTCAAAGTGAATTAGCAATTTCTGCATATATATCATTTGTAATATTTTTGTAATCAAGGAATTATTTAAGATTTTGTGATACAATGTGTTAACAATAGATCTTTGCTTAGACAATTTCGCTGCACTGAAAATTCAATATCTAGGCTTTTACTATGCATCAACAATACCTCACGGCATTCGATAAATGAAATGAGAAGGTTTTTCATCCACAATAGCTGAAAGAAAGGCAAGAATAACTTATTTCAATAAATTTTGAACTTAATAAAATTAATCCAAACTTTTGTGAAACAGTTTGATTCTTGTAAGTATTCACAAATGGACGCGAGAGGCAGGGCGTACATGGAAAACAAAACCTGTTTACAAATTATATTGCTATGAGTAATTCTACAACCAACATTAATTCACAACGACAAGCCCTTTATCTCMGATGGRGGAGAACAGGCAGATCAGTGGCAGTAAAAGTCCTGACAAGGCGACAACATCCAAATGCGGCTCTGCTTCTCACCTGAAATGTAGCTCTCTTGCACAGGCAGTCAGAAAAAAAAAATGCTGTATTCATGAATTTGCCATCAATATTACGGTCCACAAATGACCTCAGACCAATTTCCATTAGTTCTATCTCTTGTCAGGCATAAAATTTTACAAAGAAGCAGGATGCAACATCTTATGTCAGAAACTCAGATCCATGAGGGTAACCGAAACATGTCATCCTCATTCATAGGTTCGCTTCCTCTTCAGGACAGCAGGAAATATAATGACAGAACCAATGAGGAATAGCACAGCAAGTGTTTTGAAATCATATAGATCTTTCACAGATTTCAGCTCCCCAAGGGCAAGGCCAGCCTGAAATTGGGACAAAAATAAAAATGAGAAACCACTATCAAGAAGTCAAAGACGACTAGCACACCCAAACCTATAACATTGCTGCCACTGAACTGGAACATTTTAAGCAGAGCAAAACGAGAATACAAGAGGAATAAGTAGTGAAAAATAAAAGGTCAATATTCTCAAAATGCACCCTGTTATAAAGGACAGATGGCAGGCCTGGCACTAATCCACGATAATACACGAAGGTTCATTTAAAATAACCTTAGCCCACGTATCTCTCATTAGTAAGGACATTTTCCAAACATTTATTACCTCAATGTCCAATCATATCTTTGACCATCTATGTTAAAACAAGGATAAAGTGCCTATTCGGATACGACATACGAGTCTGCAAGTGTCGGACTCCGTTATTGTACAAAAAAGTTAAGTTTTTAGTTAAAATTGAATACAAAGAGCAATTTCTAAGGTAAAAGAAGGTGTCAACATGACATAGTTGGCCATCAATACACTAGTTATATTTTAGACATACACATTGCTGCAACGAATCAAACAAGTTTTTACACCATATTATATCATTTTATCCATATTAGGAAAAAATGTGGTCAAAGGTCATAAACTATGGTCTTGAAGAACAGTAGAATAACAAGAAAGTAACTTCAAAAGCCAAAGAGCCAACAACAGCCATATAGAAAACATACAGTGAATACTTACCCTCACAGTGATAAATGAAGCTGGGATAAGACCAATAACAGTGGCTAGAAAGAAGATATGAAATGGTATATCCACAATAGGAGAAGCCAAGTTGATGAAAAGATTGGGTAAAGTTGGGGTAACCCTCAAGAAAAGCATATAATTCATTAGCTTCTCTCGACGCTTAGTTATCTGTAAAAAAAATAGAGAAACAATGGCATCACTAAGCCATTAAAAAAAAACACAAATTAGAGGCATTAGTCAGCATTTGCATCTAACAAAATGGTATACCTCGCCTTGGAAAAATCTCAACTTTTCAGGCCACAACCAACTAACTATGGGCCTGCCAATCAGTTTAGACAAAAAAAAGCAGCATGATGCTCCAGCAGTCGCATTAAACACAACCAATAGAAGGCCTCTAAAAACACCAAAGAGAGCACCAGCAAGCAAGGACATAAATATTGTCCCAGGAATCATGAATGTCTGCATGAAGATATATACTGAACAGTAACCAAGAATGAATTGTGCTGGATGGTCATTTGCATATATTGCAAGATTATCTCTGTAGTAGTAAAAAAAAAAAAAAAAGACATGTTAAGGATACATGAGATACAAAATGCACAAAATAGACTGTATTCTATGCATGAAAAAAGTGTTTCATGGATCACAACTTTTTATAATTATAAGCATTCTATCATGTTGAATCCGTTGATAAACGCTGAAGCAAGCCTAAGTTCAACGCAAGGACGGTATCACAGTACATCACAATTAAGACAGACTTTTCTCCTTGAACATCAAAAAGATAAGTACGACAACCAAAGCCTGATCAGATTAATAATGTAGGTATCTCCCAAGTATCTAATATCTATGAATAATCCTCTAGATAAGACATTTTCTCACTTATTGATCACGTTACTAACACTACGCTAATCTTATGAAATAGCATGATATTACTTACGCTACAGTAATCCTATGAAACAGCATGATAACTCAATGCCACAACCTAAATCACAAATCATGATCCATGGAAGTTTGCAAACTCAGCGTAAGAATGGTTGAATTGACCACCGACAATACCATTACACTATGTTACAAAGCTCAGCCTAAAGTAGGCCTTCTTACCCCCCTCCCCCCCCCCCCCCCCCCCCCCCCCCCCCCCCCCCCCCCCCCCCCCCCCCCCCCCCCCCCCCCCCCCCCCCCCCCCCCAACACACACACACACAATTAGGGTTCCTCCTTTCACATCCCAGATTGGGAATCCAGTCACAATATGTTGAGACATCAAAGACCATTCAGTAAGAAAGTTTCAATATTCCTCATGCAGTTCGCAAATTTAATTGATGTACCATTCAGTAGAAAGTTTCAATATTCCTCATGCAGTTCGCAAATTTAATTGATGTATGCCTCAAAGCTGCAAAACACAATTTTCTCCAATGGAAACAACACATATGATTCCAAGTTGTAGACAACTAGACAATCCCTGTTCCCTAATGCCATTTGAAGTAGCTCATCTTCAAAGTGAAAATCTTTAATTCCCACAATATACCCATAACATATCATATTGCTAATTGACTACTTCCACTATAAAATCACTTAAGTGAACAATSTATGATCAATTCTCGACCAAAACCCAATCTCCATAGAAGAATAAACCTTAATTGACATCTTCATTCTTTTCATTATCAGAACTAACACAGTCCTTTCTGTTAATCCTCCTTTCTCATTACGAACAAAGTCCACCAAAAATATCAAAAGCAGCATAAGAACACACATAATCAAATCGAATCAAAAGTTTAAAACAATCACTTTAAAGCAGAATTGAGGTAAWATGAATCGAAAGGCACAGCATTAGAAAACAGAAAGAATGAATACTTGAGCAATCGAAGATCGGAGATTGTACGAGGCAACTTAATCTTGCCATACTCAGCAGCAGGCATTCTCATGAAGATGAAGAACAAACCAATCACAAACACCGAGAACACCGCCATAGCAACAGCCAGCTCCCACCTGGACAACGGAAACCTTCCTTCCAATCTCGGCTTCTTACTCGACGGCGAATCCTCGATTTTAACGCTCTCTTCATCTCGAAACCTTCCTTCATCTCCAACTCCTCCAATCACAATCCTCGGCGCCGCCATCGCAACCTCCTTAAAACGAATTGAGTCTACAAAACCTTCATCCTGGAATCGAATAGCAGATAAACCCTAACTTATCTGCAATTGCAATCGAAGCATGAAATCGCACGCATTTGTCGATTAAGCCGTGAATTGAGGAGGAGGAAAAGCCCTAAATATTTGGGGATCAATTGAAGACAGTATATGCGTAGATTCGATTAACGATACTTCTCTTTCTCCCTCTCTCAATCTTTGTTTGGTATTGTGGATTTTTGAATTGGGAATTTGGGATCTTCGATAATGAGAGGAGGAGAGAGAAAGAAAGGGTTTGCGATTTGRGAATTAAGAAATCTGAGAATGGGAAGGAAGTTTGAATGATCAACGGTTGTAAAACAGCTGATTAAGATGTTTGGTTACCTCAAGTGAACACCCAATTCAATTTTCTATTTTCACTATACTTGCTCTAATATTCATTCGATATTGCTAACGGACGCCCCGGAGCGTTAGATAAAAACTAAATAAATTTTTTAAAATGGTATAAATTTTGAACCGAAATCACGCGTCATTTGGTGTAATTAATGTTTATATTCATGTAATATTTCCCCTTTTAGTTCTTTTATCTAACGTCTGGGGGCGTTCGTTAGCTTTTGTCATATTCATTTATTGCGCCTAATGCTTTGAATGACTAGATGAGATTCGATTCGAAACATGTTTTGGTGATCTTAAGGGTTGATAGTCTTATATACACATATGTAATCTTCGATATGGAAAGTATCAACTTGTTGCTGGTGTAGTGGTGATTGGTGGTGGTGGACTACACTAGGTAGTGAAAACGAGTGTTCAATCCTTTGCAACAACAACTGAAAAGGGTGAATTAGGTGGATACACCAAAAAAATATTCGATATGGAAATCAAAGTATATAATTCCAATTAATTAGAGTGAGAATGTTTCACTGAAAACTGATCAATCGAAACGGTTAGCAATCCTAAAGGTTACCGTATCAGATCATCATGGTCCAATTCAATATTAGTTCCTCAATTCAATGGTTAAAACTTTATTGAACTAACCTAATCAAGGTAGTACAAGCAACAATAATACAATATACTTCATCCGTTCTTTATTACTTGCTCACATCTTTCAAATTAAATTACCTCGATAAATATATTGATAAAAATTCCGAACTTTTGATATACATGACGGGCCAATTCTAATTAATTATGTTGGCAAATTTCTGAATTCTGATCCAACTCTTCAATCGTCTCCTTTCTTTGACTATCTTTTATCCGATAAATTGCGTAAATGTTCAATCATCACTTTGACATTTTT